>JAQOTM010002093.1:0-15558 GCA_029168755.2 Tillandsia fasciculata | reverse complement strand
TTCATATTAGTGCCCACCAAACCAGAGATAGGTAGAATTGGACATCTGCATATGGGTGCCTCAGTGATAGCTTACTTTTAAATGAGTGCATATTCGTGGGAAAAAAAAAGAAATAAAGACATATGGTTTAAGCTTAAAAAAAATATGAAATGATGAACTTTCATTATGTTTATTAGTAAGCTACCTTTCTTAACATTGTACCCTGAAGACTTGAGGAAGGGAACCATCTTAGCTTCTATCTCATCATACCTGAAAAGGGGGAAAAAGTAAATAATGATAAACATTGGCAATTTAAAAGCTAAGGGGCTTATACATATAACGCCGATTCTTTATACACATATATATACTCTTGTACTTAAAAAAATGGCCAGGGTAAAAATTTTTTAATACAAAATGCAAATACATCTTGAGAGATAATCTAGCAAGGCCATACATATAAAAATCTCAGATTTTTAATACCAATGAGATTGACCATGAGCTACAGTGAAGTGTTCGAACAAATGTAGAACAATGCGAAATTGCCTACTTCAGATGAAATCCTACTAATGGTTGCAATCAAAGATATTAGGATAGGTACAAGAACTAATAACACCATGGTATACATTTTGCAACATCAAAAGAGCATGAATATAACAATGTGATTCAAAATTAGGAAAGCAATAAAATTCAAGACTAAATTTAAGTAATAGTAATATTAGTTGCCATAAAAAATGAACCAATAAAAATACAAAACAGAGAACCTGGCATTGCAAGGCTGAAATGGCCTGAGGATGTGCTTCAGATAATCTCCAAATAAGCTTATGCCCATTCCACTCTCCTGGGCTTCCGTGCTCTAAAAGGCACAAAGAAATTTGTGTTCAGTAGCATCATAGAAGAAAGTTACTGAAATCGAAACAAAAGCATTGGAGAGAAACTAATGCAAACCTGAACAAGTGGGGGAAGCTGGTAATGGTCACCAACAAGAACAAACTTTGATGCAAGCATTAACGTGTGACACCTGATAACAGAAAAAAAAAAAGAAAAATCATTTAATATGGAAAAACTGCTCCTCATACAGATCAACAATCAACTCAATTAGCAAAGTTCAATATTTTTTTAATTAAACAGAATTAAACTGTTAATGTCAAAATCATGCCTTCCAATACGTACAAAATCAATACCCTGAATGACCAAAGTTTTGCCTGAATAAAGACTGGATTTCGAGAAATCAACCTCAACTTAGGGAAATATGTTTTGAGGTAGATGCAGTTTCCTTAGTACCATTACAAGGTGTTAAACCAAAATATAAAGGCACTTGTCTGTAAATGTAAGCATAAAAATGTAGAATGGCACATAATGGTGTCACTGCAGCCTAATCACCCGCAGCAGTTATTCATCAAAGGATTACAAGATGAACTAGAGGAGTCAGTTTAGGTGAATACAGGTGAATTGCTATTCCATCACCGTTCAGACAAATGGAGCATTTGATGATGATCAAGAAACATCTGCAGCATGAGAGAAACCAAGGTACAGAACCCAATTATCTTATAACTATGCAACCTTTATGAAAGAGCTTTATTTTGATACAGTGACAATTATAGAGGACCTGCTGGCTTTACCTCATTGCCATTTTTGGCAATTTCACAACATAGCTCTAGCTAAACTAACAAGAAAACTCATTACTCCAAAAGTTCATAAAAAATTCTAAAATTAATGCACTTGTACAGGGAGAAATATCTTATATAAGGAGCAAAAAGAACTACCTGAGACTTCAATTTAATAAGCAGATTATCAATGGCAGAATTAGTATATGCTGTAATTAAAATGGAAGCTCCTCTTATCAACAATGCCTTTACAGCATGCACCATGGTAAATGTTTTTCCTGTCCCAGGCATCCCTAGGATAAGGCATAATCTTTTGCCGTTAGTATCTGAAAATGGCAGCATGAAATTTTTGTGTTAAATAAATACTCTAAACTATAATTTTTTTAGCTAAAACACATTAGTAAGAGTAACAAGTAAGAAAAGAACATCATACAGTATAAGAAGGGGAAATTTAGTTACTTTCTGGATTGATCTCCGCTGGTCATCATTTAGATTCTTTTCTGATCTTACATATGATAATGCACAATAACTAGGCCATAGCTTAGGGACAAAGTACACATGACATCTTTCTTATGTTTGGATCAAATATGTCACAAGTATATATGGTCACAATGATTCGATTAAGTTATGATGTTAGTGTTTGTTCTCAAATCATCATGAGACCTGGGTTCTACTTGAGAAGTTACATTTAATAGGCCATTAATTACATCATATACCATGTATAGGATCTAGTGGGCAATTCAATCCAGTTGTTGTAAAAAAATCCATAGGGGGAATTAACTAGCACTAATTCTAATTAAATAACTCATTAGTGATCAGAATAAATCCCTTTTGGGAAAATAGTTATTCAAGCTATATATGATACAATATCTTATATCCCATGTCCATTATACTCTTCAAAGGTATCAAAGTCATTAGCATTATTAGAAAAGCAAATTAATCACTAACTTTAGGTAGGTATGTTACAATAACCAAAACAAAGGAACCGAGAATTCATTCTTCGAACTAGAACTAGACATAATTCCCAACAATTCCCAGCAAAATTTCTAAAAGCGTAACCAGCACGAGTAAGGGATTCGAAATCTTTTAACCACAACATCACAATTGCAAAAAATACACATACACAAAAAAATCTAAACTGCACAATAGTATATCTGCATCATAACGGGTGAATCCTTAGGGGGTGTTTGGATTGGGTATAAAGGGGGGATATCCCCCCTTTATACCCAAACACCATGGGGATATCCCAAACCGGGGATATCCCTCCCAAACGGGGATATCCCCGGTTTGGGGTTGGGATATCCCCCCTCCCCCCCTACACCCCCGGTTTATCCCCCCCTTTCAACTATGTCCTTCCCAAGGCAGTGCCTTGGGAAGGGACATTTCTTTTTTTTTTTTTTGCTTTTTTTTTTTCGTTTTTTTTTTCTTTTATGCTTCTGGGCTTTTTTTTTTTTTAATTAAAATTTTTAAAATATATTTAAATTTTAAATTTTAAATTTTATAAATTTTAATTTTTTTAATTTTATATTTTAATAAATCGAAAAATTTTATTTTATTTTTAAAAATTATTAATTTTAAAATTTATACAATATTTTTATAATTTTTTTTAAAAATTATATAAATTTAAAAATTAAAATTTTTACTCTTACTTAAAATTTTAAAATTAAAATTTTTTTTTTCTCCCACTTAAAATTTTTATAAAAATTAAAATTAATAAAGATTAAAATTTGAATAAATTTTAAAATTTAAATTTTGAAAAAATATTAAAAAGAAAAGAATATTTTAATCTTTTAACACAAAAGTCAACTCTCTATTCTCCTTATTCTTCAACCCCAATCCAAACACTATTTTTCTTACACCAGGTTTAAGCCTCATTCCCAACCAAACACTTTTTTACTTTAATACCAGGCTTGTCCCTTACTTATATTTATACCTGGTATAACTCATTCCGGCTTATCCCTAATCCAAACGATACCTTAGGGTTTTTACCAATTATATAGCAAACATCATAGTCATAAAATAGAAATCGCCTCAAATGTATAGAAAACGAACAATGTGGCGAACTAATTAGGGTTAAACGAATCCTAGATCGATTCCGAAATCACCAAAACCACGCTCACCTCAAAGATCGAGGATCCTCCGCCAACGCCGGGAGATCTTGGAAAGCCTAGCGACCCTCATGACGATGACGATGACGATGACGACGACGAGGACTCTCAACCTTCGACGGGACCGAAGAAGAAGAAGAGGAGGGAGGCAGGGAGAGAGAGAGAGAGAGAGAGAGAGAGAGAGAGAGAGAGAGAAGGGGATGGGTTAGATTTTTTTTTTTTTTTTTTGGCCTCTATTGAGTGAGGGGTCAGACAAGTTGGGCTGGGTTTTTTAGTTGGCTAGACTGTGAAGGAGATTTATTTTTTTTTGGATCAAATTTTAAAAGTATGCGTAAATTTTAATATGATATAAAATTTTAATAAAAATATAATTAAATTTATCAATGAATTATTATTTAAAGTTAGAATAAATTTGATATTAACAAATTTATATGGAACAAAATTTATTTTTATATTCATCTTTTTTAATATATATATATTTAGATTCAACAGCCTAATTTTGGTAAAATTATTTTTCTCTTTATTTGAAATTTTTATTTTTTAAATTAAAATAATATCTTTTGGGCCAACTATATTGTTTATGATGGGTAGAGATGGGGTAGTGTGTGGTAGGTTGGACTTAAATTTAGGCCTTGATGAATTATTTTTAAAAGGTTTTATACATAAATGGGACACTTGCATAAAAGTGTCCCAACAATGTGTCACTATAACCTTATTATGTTGTAGTGTGCTACACTATCATATTGGGACTTGACATAGGAGAAACCATAATTATTTCTCTTTCTCATTTTATTCTGATATATGATACATGTTGCTCGGGTTCGAGCAGGGGTTTGCGATAGTGTAGTTAGGATCTTTGAGTCTGGGGCAGGTTGTACTTGATTTTGGACTTGTGGGGTGTTGCGGCAACCGTGGATATTGGGCGGTTGACCGGATATTTACTTTTGCATCAGATTGGGGATCAGGTTTCTTTAGTGAATGGATTTTTCCACTTTGATCATAGTCGTGATCCAGTCCTACTATATTGAGATATTGTGATATGGTTACTTTACTCATGTGGGTCGCTTCCCTCGAGTGCCACTCCGGAGTAGGCTTTAGGATCGAGCCGTGTGCCTGTAGTAACCATAATTTTTAAAATCCAAATTTAAGTCTAAAATAATTTTCAGAATTATTTAAATAGCAAAAATGGGCAATTAGTGGGTCAATAGTGGCCCAGAAATATCGACTTTTGATCGGGGTTTGATCTGGAAAATCCGAGATCACCATTGCGATCGTCTCGTCGAAACATAGAAGTTTCATATTCAGATGTTTTCGATCTGACGGTCGGATCTTCCAGAAATCAGAAATCAAAAACGGGCCCCACAACTTAAGTTGTGAATAGTAACCCCTGTGTTTTATCCCTTCGCGGCCACTAGCGGCCGTTTCACTGTCTAAAAATTTAATATAGGGGTATGAGTAATGAACCCTAACTAATTTCGACGTTTTGAACGCAATGGCACTGACGGATTTCGCGTTTTGGCGACCCGTGTGCATCGAAGTGCGTGCAACGCGCTGTAATTGGTCAAACATGATGGACCAACTTTTTATCTGAGCGTCAAACAAAGCAACCAAATACGCTACTTGACAGGTCTCGACGAGCCGGACGTCGTGGCGAAGTCCGTTTCGCAAAACGACGCTCGGATTGCCTCGAAGAGCGTGAAAAGTATAAAATTATTGCTTTTTTCTCCAATGGGCTTAAGTATTCTTGGCCAGCACCTTTGGGGCTTTGTTGGTTGGGGCCTCTGCCATCTCAAGAAGCCCACGAGGGTGGCTAAACAGAGCTAGAAGCATGGTGAAGGTGTGAAACCGGTTTGGTGCAAGAATATGGCATTAAGTACCTTGTCTCTTGGGCTACCTCTGGCCAGAGCTCGAGGAGGTGCGTGGGGTGAATCCGAAACACCAGACTCCTCGGAGCCTTCCACATCAAACCCAGAGTGAAGGGGTGGCCGTGGGTCACAACATCATTAATGGTGAACTCGGGAAAGAGAGAGAAGTGAGTGGAAGGAGGAGCAAGTCCCACTGCTCTCTGGGAGGTTCCTCAAGACCTCTTAAACCCCTGCCTCCTTCCCAGACCAAGCCGAGGGGTTTGGAGGCCGAGGGACACTAATCCGAGGAGAGAGAAACTAAGAAAAAGGGAGAAGAAGGGGAAGGTTGGAGCCAACTCTCTCTGGGTTGGTTTTGGAGGCACCTGAGAATTCCTTGGTGTTCCTGGACCTTGCTGGAGTGGGCCGAAGTCGCGCAAGGAAGGAGGTGCAAGATTCCGGCTACTTCCTTTCTTCCCCGAGTCCGGCAAGGTGAGTTCTCTTTAACCTTGGATTGTTAGCACCCCAGACCTTTAACAGTAGCCTAATTAGGAACTAGTGATGCTACATGCACAGCCCGAGCCCCCATGCAGCCTGGTTGGCCGGCGGGGGGCGAAGAATCGCCGGAAACATAGAATAGCTCCGCCGCAAGAGAACTCACAAACCGCTTGACCAAAACGCACCAAAATTAGGGTGCCGAGACTGTGGAATAAGTAGAAGAAATATGCTAAGTTTGGGAATTTTTGGTCGAGCCGTTTACGAGAAAAATGATGCCCTAGCTTGGAGAAAGTGTGCATGATGGCCGAGCTTGCAGCTCCGGCGCTGGCCGGCCACCCCACCGCCGGCCACACGTCCGGGAGCCTACATGGGACCCTTATGACCCCACCCGTGCCATTGCATGGCACCCATGCAGGCTGGGTGGTGGCGCGGCCAGAGGTCGACCCGAGATGGAGCCTCAGTGGGCCGCCGGCGCTCCGGACCTCTCCGTCAAGTCGGGGATGGACGGGAAGCTTGCTGGGACTCAGTAGAGTCCCTCCATGCAAGTGGAATAGTCCCAGGTTGCCTCGGTTGAAATCCGCCATTAGAGGCATAAAGCTTGAAATGGAGCTTCATGCCCCGCCGGCGCCGCCTCTTCCCGTCGACCAAGCAAGGGTATGGGAAGCATCAGGGAGGTAATTAGCACCTGTTTGTGCCTTTAGTTGGGTCCCAGATGCCTCAGGTTGCTCATCACGAATTTCAAAGCATTGGGCCATCTTCTTCCTCGAGCCCGAGCTCCACCAGGGGATTTCGGTTGCTCCAAGGTGATGATAACAGCACCTGGGACCTAGAGGAGTGTTTTGATCCAAGTGGTAGGCCCCCAGGTGCTGTGAATGCTGAGAACTGGGTTTGGGAATATCTTGTGTGCTTGTGGGTATAGGATGCCCACCACCTGTTTGATCAAATGCCTCAATAAGAAATTAATTGGAATTAGCCCTCGAGTTGTATACTAAAGTTACTCAGGAAAGTCCCCTGAGCTTGATGCTCACTTCAGATCAACTTGGATCTGTGTGGACAGAGGTTTGATGCTTGTGCTTTATGTTAGTGAGCAAGGATGGTGGATCTACTTGATCCAGCAGATTTGGGCTGCATCTATGGCAAGCCCTAGTGTCTTGGCACTGTCCAGAGGTACTTTGGTATACAAAGTTTTAACACATGTTTTATAGAAGCAAAGTTGCATCAAAATCAAGCCTAAATGCAATAAATTATTAATAGCTATATTAGGGGCTGTGTGAAAAGTTGTAACAGTGTACTCCTGGCTATTTTGGGGTCACTGAACGCGATGCTCGCGTTTATTTTGGGTTTTGGTGAGCCGAAGAAACGAAAATACGTTTCGGCTAGGTTAGAGGAGCAATTCATGGCCCGGAGTTTTCCTCGGGCATCGTGCTGCCACAAATGGGTGAGCACGGCGTTCAGCAAGTTGAATGTCACCTGCTGGAGGTGACGGCTCGTAAAAATGATTTACCGTTTGAGAGAACGAGCCAAAACAGTGGTTATTTAGTGAATAAAACACATTCTGGGTAAGCTCGAGGGCCTTGCTGCAATTGTAACAGTATAGAAATGCTAGATAAATGTTCTAAAATATTATTAACCTTTCGGTGGGTTTCTTGGGGTTCTTGAAAAGTTAAATTGCTTAATATTGCGTTAATCGACGAAATAGTCAATTCGCGCTAGTTGCACTTTGAGGATTGGTAGATCCTGAGTTGTCACCTGGTATTATTGTAGGGCCCAGTCGTCAGGAGCCAGCCGTGATCCGTCTTGTGGTTATCGCGACCGTCTACCTTCTGGTGGAGTCGTTGTTCCTCCTATATACAGGTGGGTTATCTTCGGTCCGGGCTTTATCATTTCGGCCCTCTGTGTACGGTATTGGTTGGACCCCTGTTCTTGCTTACCCTAGATGATTGATTGAACCTGTCTTCCTTTGTTGAGATTATACCTTGCATGATTGGTCATTTGCTAGGTTATATACCTGATTATCAGTACTTCCTGATTATATCTGATCCATGATATTTAGTTGCTGCTTATTCTTGCATATGAGTGAGACTCAGTTGATTCTGATATTGCATCCCAGTGAGATTATTCCTTGTATGATTGGTCATTTGCTAGGTTATATACCTGATTATCAGTACTTCCTGATTATATCTGATCCATGATATTTAGTTGCTGCTTATTCTTGCATATGAGTGAGACTCAGTTGATTCTGATATTGCATCCCAGTGGGGATTTTCCTCGGCGTTCCGCCGTCTGTCCGGTCTACCGACCGTGAACTGAGTTTTAGCATTATATGGAGTCTATACCTGCTCTTATTACTTGCTTGCATATCATGTTTATATTCCAGCAGTTGCTTGTTTATCATGTTGAGTTATATCCTGATTTCTTCAGTAGTTGATATGCATTTCCTGGACACATGCCATGCTTGATTGGTCACTAGCATAGTTCTATACTTGTCTCTATTCTTCACTGCATGTTTAGAATAGGTGAGATTACTTCAGTACTTGGCATGTTATACTTGTATCCCAGTGGGGATTTTCTGCGGCTTCTTGCCGTCTAGTGGACCGTGATTTGAGCATCAGCATTATGATCGCCGTCGAGCCAAGCTTTCAGTCACGCACACCGACGGTTTGGCCACCGTCACGGTGTTCTTTACCGGTAGAGAGGTCTGATCGACCCGTGAGCCTAGTGGGGTTATGATAGCTTGCAGGTGTCCAAGAATGGCTTTGCCTGAGGCCCCAGGGTGTCCAACAGTGGTTAGCCTGAGGACCCAATGACCAAAAGTGGTTTTGCCTGAGGTCATATGCTCCATGGCAGTTAGCCTGAGGCCCTTGTGGCCAAAAGTGCATGGATTGGGTAATTGTGGTACTTGATGCAGTTTCTGGTTGTTTGATTATCAGTTGATGCATGATTATTGGGTATATCTTGTGATTATGCATAGTTTTTATATTTCAGATTCCTTGATTTGATGCTTTATGTATACATCGAGACTTGATATGATGCCTTTACTTATAGTATCATGATTATTGAGTTGCTTGTCCTACCTGTGATTTCATGAGTATATATATCTGTTGATCTTCATGATTGCCTATCTGATTTTCATGTTACCTTCATGATTAGATATCTGTTGATCTCATGATTATATATATTGGTTGATCTCCATGTTGCCTATCTGATTATTCTAACCCCTGATTATTACTATCCTCTAGTATTGTATACCAGTAGGTACGATCTGCTATTTCTCGGCTCGTCGTGCCCACTGGGATACACTCCGGTGTGTCTCACACCCTCGGGTGACTGTTTTTCAGGTCGAGCGGGTGTTGGGATGTCGGGACGAATTGGCGAGGTATCGATATAGAGGTTGACCCTGGACAGCCGAAAAGTTATGATGTTAAGTGAAAGGAAATTGTAATTCAGTTGTATATTTGTAAAGTTAACTTGTAATATTTGTTTAGAGTTGTACATAGTTAGTACTCTGATGTTGTTGCCAAGCTAGCCGTGCATATATAGAAAAGGCTCAATTCCATAGGGGATTGGGACTCTTCTATATATGTGGCGGTCTGTCATTGCCCTGATTGGTTGTAACTCTGATATAAAAAAAAAAAAAAAAAATTTATACACTGGTTTTTGAACTCGGGGCGTGACAGATTAGATGGTATCAGAGCAATAGGAATACGATGTCTAGGTTTGGCTAGGAACGAACCCTAGGATGACTTGTGTTCACGAGAGAGCGCTGGGTTTGGCATAGCGGTTGAAGCTTAAGTGTTTCGTGTTCATGTTGTGGGCCGCGGTCATGGTTTCGACCGTGGGCTTGATGTTTCAGTGGAGCCAGAGGGCTCAGATCAGTACTTGTGGTTCAAAGATTGACCACGGTTCATTCAGTCGTTGTTGGATTAATGGCATAGCAGCAGAGGACTGCTAGTGTTGCACCAGCCCACAGATCGCCCAGAGGTTAAACAAATTATTGACTCTTCCGTGTCATAATTCAGTGGCCTAAGTGCCCGATGGTAATCCTGATTTGGGAAGGATTTGAATTTTGTCCTTTGTGTCGATTCTATCGAGAAGTAGAGACCCTTGGTAGAGGTTATATCATCGGCGTAGAGACTGTGAAGGGAGGTATATGATGTACCTTCAGATGTGCGTTGTGTCCCCAACTAGTTGTTGGCGACAGATTTATGATATTTCGCTTTTCATTCGGTAAGCACGTTGGCTGCAGACAACGTACTGTCGAAAGAATTGAGGAAATATTTTGCCCTGTGATAGGGAATATCAGATTGGGTCTAAATGGGTAGCCTGAGAGTTAACGACACTCTATGACTGATTGTCACTATTGCGAACCTGTTAAAGGCTAAATAGTGGTTTAGTTAAGTTTCGGGGACGAAACTTCTTAAAGTGGTGAGTGATGTAGTAACCATAATTTTTAAAATCCAAATTTAAGTCTAAAATAATTTTCAGAATTATTTAAATAGCAAAAATGGGCAATTAGTGGGTCAATAGTGGCCCAGAAATATCGACTTTTGATCGGGATTTGATCTGGAAAATCCGAGATCACCATTGCGATCGTCTCGTCGAAACATAGAAGTTTCATATTCAGATGTTTTCGATCTGACGGTCGGATCTTCCAGAAATCAGAAATCAAAAACGGGCCCCACAACTTAAGTTGTGAATAGTAACCCCTGTTTTTATCCCTTCGCGGCCACTAGCGGCCGTTTCACTGTCTAAAAATTTAATATAGGGGTATGAGTAATGAACCCTAGCTAATTTCGACGTTTTGAACGCAATGGCACTGACGGATTTCGCGTTTGGCGACCCGTGTGCATCGAAGTGCGTGCAACGCGCTGTAATTGGTCAAACATGATGGACCAACTTTTTATCTGAGCGTCAAACAAAGCAACCAAATACGCTACTTGACAGGTCTCGACGAGCCGGACGTCGTGGCGAAGTCCGTTTCGCAAAACGACGCTCGGATTGCCTCGAAGAGCGTGAAAAGTATAAAATTATTGCTTTTTTCTCCAATGGGCTTAAGTATCTTGGGCCAGCACCTTTGGGGCTTTGTTGGTTGGGGCCTCTGCCATCTCAAGAAGCCCACGAGGGTGGCTAAACAGAGCTAGAAGCATGGTGAAGGTGTGAAACCGGTTTGGTGCAAGAATATGGCATTAAGTACCTTGTCTCTTGGGCTACCTCTGGCCAGAGCTCGAGGAGGTGCGTGGGGTGAATCCGAAACACCAGACTCCTCGGAGCCTTCCACATCAAACCAGAGTGAAGGGGTGGCCGTGGGTCACAACATCATTAATGGTGAACTCGGGAAAGAGAGAGAAGTGAGTGGAAGGAGGAGCAAGTCCCACTGCTCTCTGGGAGGTTCCTCAAGACCTCTTAAACCCCTGCCTCCTTCCCAGACCAAGCCGAGGGGTTTGGAGGCCGAGGACACTAATCCGAGGAGAGAGAAACTAAGAAAAAGGGAGAAGAAGGGGAAGGTTGGAGCCAACTCTCTCTGGGTTGGTTTTGGAGGCACCTGAGAATTCCTTGGTGTTCCTGGACCTTGCTGGAGTGGGCCGAAGTCGCGCAAGGAAGGAGGTGCAAGATTCGGCTACTTCCTTTCTTCCCCGAGTCCGGCAAGGTGAGTTCTCTTTAACCTTGGATTGTTAGCACCCCAGACCTTTAACAGTAGCCTAATTAGGACCCTAGTGATGCTACATGCACAGCCCGATCCCCCATGCAGCCTGGTTGGCCGGCGGGGGCGAAGTCTCGCCGGAAACCTAGAATAGCTCCGCCGCAAGAGAACTCACAAACGCTTGACCAAAACGCACCAAAATTGGGTGCCGAGACTGTGGAACAAGTAGAAGAAATCTGCTAAGTTTGGGAATTTTTGGTCGAGCCGTTTGCGAGAAAAATGATGCCCTAGCTTGGAGAAAGTGTGCATGATGGCCGAGCTTGCAGCTCCGGCGCCGGCCGGCCCACCCGGCCACACGTCCGGGAGCCTTCATGGGACCCTGCTGACCCCACCCGTGCCATTGCATGGCACCCATGCAGGCTGGGTGGTGGCGCGGCCAGAGGTCGACCCGAGATGGAGCCCGAGTGGGCCGCCGGCGCTCCGGACCTCTCCGTCAAGTCGGGGATGGACGGGAAGCTTGCTGGGACTCAGTAGAGTCCCTCCATGCAAGTGGAATAGTCCCAGGTTGCCTCGGTTGAAATCCGCCATTAGAGGCATAAAGCTTGAAATGGAGCTTCATGCCCCGCCGGCGCCGCCTCTTCCCGTCGACCAAGCAAGGGTATGGGAAGCATCAGGGAGGTAATTAGCACCTGTTGGTGCCTTAGTTGGGTCCCAGATGCCTCAGGTTGCTCATCACGAATTTCAAAGCATTGGGCCATCTTCTTCCTCGAGCCCGAGCTCCACCAGGGGATTTCGGTTGCTCCAAGGTGATGAGAACAGCACCTGGGACCTAGAGGAGTGTTTTGATCCAAGTGGTAGGCCCCCAGGTGCTGTGAATGCTGAGAACTGGGTTTGGGAATATCTTGTGTGCTTGTGGGTATAGGATGCCCACCACCTGTTTGATCAAATGCCTCAATAAGAAATTAATTGGAATTAGCCTCGAGTTGTATACCAAAGTTGCTCAAAGTCCCCTGAGCTTGATGCTCACTTCAGATCAACTTGGATCTGTGTGGACAGAGTTTGATGCTTGTGC
The DNA here is from genome assembly GCA_029168755.2 of Tillandsia fasciculata. Classification (NCBI taxonomy): domain Eukaryota; kingdom Viridiplantae; phylum Streptophyta; class Magnoliopsida; order Poales; family Bromeliaceae; genus Tillandsia; species Tillandsia fasciculata. The sequence goes on along the minus strand of JAQOTM010002093.1, from coordinate 2,815 downwards.
TTTATGTTAGTGAGCAAGGATGGTGGATCTACTTGATCCAGCAGATTTGGGCTGCATCTAGGGCAAGCCCTAGTGTCTTGGCACTGTCCAGAGGTACTTTGGTATACAAAGTTTTAACACATGTTTATAGAAGCAAAGTTGCATCAAAATCAAGCCTAAATGCAATAAATTAATAGCTATATTAGGGGCTGTGTGAAAAGTTGTAACAGTGTATTCCTGGCTATTTTGGGGTCACTGAACGCGATGCTCGCGTTTATTTTGGGTTTTGGTGAGCCGAAGAAACGAAAATACGTTTCGGCTAGGTTAGAGGAGCAATTCATGGCCCGGAGTTTCCTCGGGCATCGTGCTGCCACAAATGGGTGAGCACGGCGTTCAGCAAGTTGAATGTCACCTGCTGGAGGTGACGGCTCGTAAAAATGATTTACCGTTTGAGAGAACGAGCCAAAACAGTGGTTATTTAGTGAATAAAACACATTCTGGGTAAGCTCGAGGGCCTTGCTGCAATTGTAACAGTAGAAATGCTAGATAAATGTTCTAAAACATTATTAACCTTTCGGTGGGTTTCTTGGGGGTTCTTGAAAAGTTAAATTGCTTAATATTGCGTTAATCGACGAAATAGTCAATTCGCGCTAGTTGCACTTTGAGGATTGGTAGATCCTGAGTTGTCACCTGGTATTATTGTAGGCCCAGTCGTCAGGAGCCAGCCGTGATCCGTCTTGTGGTTATCGCGACCGTCTACCTTCTGGTGGAGTCGTTGTTCCTCCTATATACAGGTGGGTTATCTTCGGTCCGGGCTTTATCATTTCGGCCCTCTGTGTACGGTATTGGTTGGACCCCTGTTCTTGCTTACCCTAGATGATTGATTGAACCTGTCTTCCTTTGTTGAGATTATACCTTGCATGATTGGTCATTTGCTAGGTTATATACCTGATTATCAGTACTTCCTGATTATATCTGATCCATGATATTTAGTTGCTGCTTATTCTTGCATATGAGTGAGACTCAGTTGATTCTGATATTGCATCCCAGTGGGCATGATTTCATTTGCTCGGCGTTCCGCCGTCTGTCCGGTCTACCGACCGTGAACTGAGTTTTAGCATTATGATTGATATGGAGTCTATACCTGCTCTTATTACTTGCTTGCATATCATGTTTATATTCCAGCAGTTGCTTGTTTATCATGTTGAGTTATATCCTGATTTCTTCAGTAGTTGATATGCATTTCCTGGACACATGCCATGCTTGATTGGTCACTAGCATAGTTCTATACTTGTCTCTATTCTTCACTGCATGTTTAGAATAGGTGAGATTACTTCAGTACTTGGCATGTTATACTTGTATCCCAGTGGGGATTTTCTGCGGCTTCTTGCCGTCTAGTGGACCGTGGTTTGAGCATCAGCATTATGATCGCCGTCGAGCCAAGCTTTCAGTCACGCACACCGACGGTTTGGCCACCGTCACGGTGTTCTTTACCGGTAGAGAGGTCTGATCGACCCGTGAGCCTAGTGGGGTTATGATAGCTTGATTGGGTGTCCAAGAATTGCTTTAGCCTGAGGCCCCAGGGTGTCCAAAAGTGGTTTTGCCTGAGGACCCAATGACCAAAAGTGGTTTTGCCTGAGGTCATATGCTCCATGGCAGTTAGCCTGAGGCCCTTGTGGCCAAAAGTGGCATTGATTGGGTACTTGTGGTTTCTATCAGATATTGCATGGTGTTATGCATAGTGATTATGGCATTGATTACTTGTTATTCTTGCTGCAGTTTATATTCCTGATTCCTGATTTGATGCTTTATGATCCACCTATACATGTCGAGACTTGATATGATGCCTTTATAGTATCATGATTATTGAGTTGCTTATCCTACCTGTGATTTCATGAGTATATATATCTGTTGATCTTCATGATTGCCTATCTGATTTCCATGTTACCTTCATGATTAGATATCTGTTGATCTCATGATTATATATATTGGTTGATCTCCATGTTGCCTATCTGATTATTCTAACCCCTGATTATTACTATCCTCTAGTATTGTATACCAGTAGGTACGATCTGCTATTTCTCGGTCGTCGTGCCCACTGGGATACACTCCGGTGTGTCTCACACCCTCGGGTGACTGTTTTTCAGGTCGAGCTGTGTTGGGATGTCGGGACGAATTGGCGAGGTATCGATATAGAGGTTGACCCTGGACAGCCGAAAAGTTATGTAAAAATGTTTGATGTAAGTGAAAGGAATTGTATTCAGTTGTATAGTTGTAAAGTTAACTTGTAATATTTGTTTAGAGTTGTACGTAGTTAGTACTCTGATGTTGTTGCCAAGCTAGCCGTGCATATATAGAAAAGGCTCAATTCCATAGGGGATTGGGACTCTTCTATATATGTGGCGGTCTGTCATTGCCCCGATTGGTTGTAACTCTGATTGAAAAAAAAAAAAAAAAAAAAAAAATTTATACACTGTTTTTTTGAACTCGGGGCGTGACAGATTAGATGGTATCGGAGCAATAGGAATACGATGTCTAGGTTTGGCTAGGAACGAACCCTAGGATGACTTGTGTTCACGAGAGAGCGCTGGGGTTGGCATAGCGGCTGAAGCTTAAGTGTTTCGCGTGTTCATGATAGTGCAGGGTTAGCCGCGGTCATGGTTTCGACGTGGGCTTGATGTTTCAGTGGAGCCAGAGGGCTCAGATCAGTTACAGGGACTGTGGTTCAAAGATCGACCACGGTTCTTGTAGTAGTTGTTGGATTATGGCACAGCAGCAGATGACTGCTAGTCCTGTACCAGTTCGCTCAGAGATTTCATAGACCGCGTGTCATAAT
>JAQOTM010002092.1:0-15560 GCA_029168755.2 Tillandsia fasciculata | reverse complement strand
TTATCTCCGGTAGTCTATGCACAACCGGATGTTTAGGTTTTTATAATGTAGGATCCAAAGAGGTACACCGTGAATAGGTGTAATATTTATAAAAATCAAATCTCAGTGCAAAATAAAAACCAATGCGGAAATAAAAATAGCACACCGAGATTTACGTGGAAACTCCAATCCAGGAGAAAAACCACGGGACCAACACGCAATAACAATCCACTAAGAAAGAAGAATAACAAGGTGATTACCGACTCCACGGACTCAACCCCTCCTTCAACTTCTTCGGACCTTGCGCTCCACCGATTGCACGTCCACTGCACACGTTCGAATCCACGAACGCCACTCGAATCCACGAGCACACGTTTCGAATCCACGAAACGCCTTCAACACACCGAATCCACGGTGCCACGTCGAATCCACGACGCAAACTCAGCCGATAAGAATATTGGCTTCGATGGTGATCCTTTGCTTAGATTATCAATGAAGAACCATAGAAAGAATCTCTAAGCAAAGATTAGATCAATTCGACAAAAGATAGATCTTGGAAGAACCGTCGAATTGACCTAAAAGAGGCTATAAAGAAGAACGGTAAAAACCTAGCCTCTAGGGTTGCTCTCAAGTGTTTTCGGTATTTGTCCCACGTTCTTGAGAAACCCTAAGTGTCTATTTATAGGTTAGAAACCTTTGGAAAGAGATAAGAATCAAAAACTTACCTTATCTGGAATTTTTCAGGACGGCGATCCGGATCGGATTTACTGCGATCCGGATCGTCGTAACGTGATAGACAATTCCAGAAAAACGGGTTCGGGATCCGGATTGCAAAGCCCGATCCGGATCGTTCATACAATTCAGCAAAATCCCATGTTCGGGATCCGGATCGGAATTGGCCTTTGATCCGGATTGAATTTGCCAATGAACAACCACCCTTCGGGATCCGGATTGGATTGTCTGATCCGGATCCTGAACATGTCCCATGTCCAGTTTTTGATTTTTATGCAATTAAAAATTCATCCAAGTGTTTCTACACTATAAGAAAGTATTCGGATCACCAAAATTATTTAGTTAAACATACCTGATCCTTTTGAATACTTTCTTCTTGAGATTGATGTAACTGATCCACAATTCTTCATCTTCAATCTTCAAGACTCAAGACACTGAGTGTCAACTTGAGCTCTTGTTGAATCTTCTCTAAGTCTTTGATTGCTGATTGACAATTTGATCCCTTTAAGACTCCGACTCAACTCACTGACTTGACTCACGAAATATGCCAACACCAAAAGCCGTAACAATCTCCCCCTTTGGCAATTTCGTGACAAAACCCAAAAATACATAAAAACGCTCAAGTCACTCATCTTAAACCAAAAAATCGAAATTCAATGTATCACCAAAACATTGATTTTCTTTGCGTGAAAGATCCAATAAATACAAAATTACATTTGAACCAAACAGTCCTAGAACATACTCTATGACTTAGGACTTGGAGTCTTAAAGTGATGTAATTCCTGCAAAACAAAACTCCAAACAAAATCAAACGTTAGTCGTTAGAAATTAAAATCCTACATTTGATTCGTCCTTTTGGTTCTTTTGTTTTTCGGCTCTTTCAATCTTTTCTTTATCTCCCCCTATCTTGAGCATCTATGTTCTCCCCCTTTGTGATACGATCATATTTTCTGTTCTCCCCTTTTTTTTTGTGTTGTCCTATCTCGATGATCTCTCATCCGTCATTTCTCTTCTCCCCCTTTTTGTCACAAATTGTCAAACAGTGAACATACTAGACAAAAGGAAATCTAACAACATTAGTTCATAGAGAAAGAGAGATAAAAGCTCAGTTCCGGTATATAACAAAATGCAGATTGCGTACCGGTACCAGAAGCAAAAATCAAAAATTCTTGAAACAAATCCAAATTTTAAATCTTTTCAAATACCGATTTGTATTCCATCAAGAAATCAATTTAAGTGCTTTAACCAATGAATTCACACAGATGCCATTCAATCCAATTAATTTCACAAAATTAAAAAGATTTACTCCTAAATCATGAAAAACAAAGATAAAACATTATAAACAGTTTTTCATGTTATATTCATCAAACACAAGTCATCAAAAATAATCTTGAGATCCAAACTCTATCAAGATGTAACGGATTTACAAAGATGACTTACGGAGATTTCCAAATGACATCAATCTTGAATTCTACCCTTTCTTGAGATTGAGGTGTATGATCCAAATTCTTTCATCAGAATAATTTAGAAAAATTCCATAAAAACCAGAAAGTGTATGTAAGCACTTTAGCGCATCAACTTTAAACAAAAGTCATCGTTTCATGCAACAAGAAATAGATTATACCAAATCTATCAAAAATACTCAAAAATGAAATGAAAATTTATGAAAATTAAAACCCTTAAAGTTGAACAACTTCAATCACATCTAACATGATCTTATGCGTAATGCCTTTATCAAATCATCAATTTGGTAAAGAAAATGAAATACCAAGATCAATAGATGTTTGAAATCCCAGATAAGTTAGATAATATATCTAGACAATCTGTTGAAGAGAGTGGCTCTTTGAGCATCTTTCGTTAAAAATCCCACCTTATACCAACCTTGAAATTTGACAGAGTCAAGTATTTCAACATGCATTTCGTCATCATTTTTTTTTAAAAAAAAAAATTGCTTGGCATACATGGGGTATCTTTTTTCTCCATGTGGTGGTAGTTTTCACACTCCTCATTGGGATGTAACTCTTTCCACATCTTTTGAGCATTTACTTTTCTTTGACTCCCCCTCAATTGGCTATCAATTATTTAATATATAAGGTATTCAACCAAAAATTGATCCCGCATTCATACTCGACTAAATAGTCAAATAAGATAATGACTATACCAAGAGATCATTGAGAGAGAAATTGACTTTGATCACTTAAAAGATGAATTAATTAACATAAATGATCATTGCAACATCGAAATATTATGATGTCAAAAGCATAATAGATTTCTAAATGCGTGAAAAGATGCAATTAAAATCAATATAACCAATGCTCAACTTGTGTTGTCACAAAGAATTCACACAATCGAGATAGATTAAGCATCTAAAGATCACACATGATTTCTAAAATTTGATGCTTATAACTATCAAAAACTCCTATAATGAAGTATCTTCAAGATTATGATTATGGAGTAAAGTTGATAATTAATTTGGAGTGAATGAACGTGAAGCCCTTTTTATTCAATGCACTTGTTCAATAAAAACCCTTTTGTTCAAAAACAAAGTATAAATGTGAAGACCCGAAATTCCCACATATGGAGCACTGTTGCATCTACAGCTTCTGGGGGGCCTATGTGGCGTGTCGGTGGTATTTGTGCACTAATTGGACACTAATGATGGACTCGGTGTGTGTAGTGGATCACGAGAGTAGTCTGATTACCCCGTCGGATGCTTAGAAGTGGTTTCGCGCGCTATGGATATTAAAATTGGGCTCAGCGCGAAGTTTGGACAAAGGAACATCTTTCCGGATGCCTTCGGCAATTTTTAGAGTTGGAATTTGGCAAAATGGACTTCGGATTTAGATTCAGCGCGCGAAAACGATGAAAATGGACTATTCACTTGTATTTTTCGGAGTCCGGATGATTCGACACGTTTTTCGAGGCAAGGGTACTGTTCCGGCCGGCGGCAGCAGCGGCGGCTGGCGGAGGAGCGCGGCGGCGGGGTGAAGCGCAGCCGCTCGGTCCACCGGGCGAGGCGTGCACCAGGGGCTTGGACGCGTGGCGGCCCCGGAGTGGCGGGCGCACGAGCGCGCGCGGTCTGCGGGGAGTGCGGCCTGGTGCATGGACCGGGCGGGGCCACGTGGAGGCCGTTGATTGGTCGGTCAACGTGCACGCGGTCCACGGAACGGGTGCAGGCCGCCTCGGGGCGCGTGCGTGCAGGGTGGCAGGCGGCGGCGCAGGCGCGCACGTGGGCGCGGTCGGGGGCTGAGTGCGGTCCACGCGTCGGCATTCCCGCGCGCCACGTGTCGAGCAGCGGATGGCCGGTGTGGCTGTCCGCTGTTCGCGGGCGACGTGGAGGCCCAGGGAAGATTCGGGCTGCTACAGTACGCGCCCGAAAGTCCCAGCGCCCGGAAATTTGGGACATATCCGGTATTAATTGAATTGTTTCCTGGAGCCTATAAAAAGCGATCCGAGCTTCCTTCTTTCCCCTTTTTCTGGCATTTCCGAGCCTCTTCTCGCCATGGTGCCTTCAGCAAAGATGATCCCCGAGCTATGCTGCATCCATCTGCAAAGTTTTGAGATTTTTGGTGGCACGCTTATCGAGGTTTCCATTTTTACGGCGCGGCGCGACGCTCGTCCATTTGGGTTCCCCTTCGTCGCGTTTTGGTGCGCGAGCTCCCCCGGCCTACTCCGACCTCCTTTTCGAGCGATTTCTTCGCCGTTGGATCCGCGACAGACAGAGCTACGATCTTGGTATTTTCTGCTTCCCCTAGTTTCGCGCTTTTCGAGGTGTTTGTTCGAGCTTACTGTGACCCCATTTCTGTGAAGGAGATTTGGACAGCGGCGTGGTTTTTCGGCGATATCTCCGCAACCGGGCATTGTATGGCGACGTGCTTATACACTTTTTTCATCTACTCGACGCAAGGAATATCACAGTATTTTTCTTGGATTTTTCTGAGTTTTGCCCGAAGGTATATGTTCTTCCCCTTATCTGTAAATGGAATTACAGTTATGTTGCTGTGTGGTTTTGCGCACCTGTACTGTGGAATTTGTAACTCGGCCTACGGGGCTCGGAATTGGACGTGCAGGTACTCGTTTCGAAGGTATCGACGCGAGGATTGCTGTGATATTTTTATTGGATTTTTCTGGGCACTTTCTGCAGGTGAAAACTGCACGTCTTCGGGACTGTTTTCTGATGTTGTATATGTGGATTATTTTTGGAATAAAAGTGTAATGTTGGACCTTATTGTTGTACTCAGGGGTGTTTTCAGTTGTTTGGAGCCAAGGCTTGCGCAATATGTACCGAGGGTGTAATTTTGGCAGATTTTGGACTGTGAGCGTCTACACTCTTCACCGACTTCAGGTTTGCCTTGGTTTAAGCGCTTCAGGTGGGTAAGCTTAATATCAGTAACTGTATAAGGCAATAATTATGTTATGGCGAATATAAGTGCACTTGTGGGGATGTCACCCCTCTATGACTGATGCATGCATGTTTAGGGTACATGGTTTATGTTTGTAAGATAGGTAAGCTTGATAATGATATTTGTATAAATGATTGCAAGAATAGTATTTATGAGGTATACTGAGGACTTGCATGACTTGGACATCTATGTGATGATTAGTGTAAGCTTACCTAGGATAATGTTACCCTATGAGATTATGTTACATGCCATGTTAGCACATAGCCTTTCATGTGGTTGGCTTATGCTTTGGGATAGGATTTTGTAGCTATGTGCGGATTTTCACTCTGAGGAATTATTGTAATCGAGGATTACGATCAGGTGTAGGCATGTGGTTTACTTTCTATATCATTCTTGAGGACAAATGCATGCTTGTATGGACATATAGTTAGGCCACCTTTTATTGCTACACTACTTATTGGAACTTGACTTAGGAGAAACCATGCTTTTCCTTTCTCCTTCTTGTTAGTCAGGTGGTCAGTGTTGCTCGGGTTTGAGCAGGGGGTCTGGGTAGTGTAGTCGGGACTTTGTGTCCGGGACAGGTTGGATTAGTTTGTGGGGTTTCGCGGCGACCGCGGATATTGGGCGGTTGACCGGATATTACTTATGCATCAGATTGGATGTCAGTTTCCTCTAGTGGATGGAGTTTCCCACTTATCGTTTAGTTGCATCCGACTGAGGTCGGGTCTTTCTTTGGTGGTTGAGTTTTCCCACTTTGATCAGATTGTGATCAAGTCCTGCTATACAGAGATACTTGTTACTGAGATACTTTACTCGTGTGGGTCGCTCCCCTCGAGTGCCACTCGGAGGTAGGCTTTTCGGACCCAGCCTTGTGTGCCGGTCTGATACTTGTTGGATGCGAGCCGTGCGGGCCGATCCTTTCGGACCCAGCCTTGTGTGCCGGTCTGATACTTGTTGGATGCGAGCCGTGCGGGCCGATCCTTTCGGACCCAGCCTTGTGTGCCGGTCTGATACTTTTTGGGATGCGAGCCGTGCGGGCCGATCCCGCGGTTTCGAGCCTTGTGTGCAGATTCCGCTGAGCAGGCATTGCCAGTTTTACTGGCGGCACTTTGGATTGGGTTTATTACAGATATTTGCCTTATTGTTGAACTCGTGTCAGGGGGACCGAGTGGGGTCTAGTAGCTATGTTTAGACCAGTGCTAGTGTTGTTGGGATCCATTTGGGGACTGTGGTCCCGAGGTCTTTGTGAGTTGTTGACCGTTGTGCGAGAGGCTTGGTGACCTTGAGTTTATCCGTTCTGAGAGGGAGAGCGTGGATTTTGACTATAGCCTGCATGAGCCACTACTCGATAGCGAGTTAGTCCGTTTGGACGCCCTACGTAATTCCTGCCTGTCAGCGGGAGGTGGTTGTAGGTGGGCGCAGGTTTGACTGGGCCAGATGTGGCAGTCAGCTCGATTGGGTCGATTGTGCACTTCATGTGTTAGTGGTTGCATACCATTATTTGGTTCTCCCCTTTTGGGCATTTAGATAGAGACATGGTAGCTGTTGAGAGTCTCCAGCTTTCCTATTTCAGTCTTTACTGCTTGGGTTAGTTTATGTCTCTTGAGGACTTAGTGGGCGGACCGTCGGGTCTGGCGGTGGTACCCACGGAGAACTCCCTTTTTGGTGTAGTTCTCACACCCTTTGGGGGTCTTCCCCCTCCTTTTTCCTTTCTCTCCTTGTTTTGCAGAGTCTTAGCGGGTGTTGCGGATTCTGCGGTGGTTGTTCGAGGCGAGGGAGTCGCGTGCTAGATCCCTACCCTTTGTTGGAGAGTAGCGGTACCCTTCAGAGGAGATCTTCAGTAGATTAGTTGTTTTATTTTTCCTCTTTTGAGAGACTGATGTAGTGAGGATATATTATGTATCGAGAGACTGTACACTGATGTATTTATTGGAGTTACCTCCCGGTTGGGTTCAAAGCTTGTATTTGAGGATATTGTATTATTATTATTCTTTTTGGGAGGCAGACATTGTTGTATTAGTTCCAGTTGTACAGTGATTGATTTTAGTTTTACAGCACTTTTATCTTATAGCTCTGATATTTGTTAGCTGTAGTACTTTTCTTGCAGGTAGGACGCTTCGCCTATGCGGGGTTTGGCATAGGTGGCGGATCTGTTGGCGAGCCCGGGTCGCAGTTTCGACCCCGGGGCGTGACAGATTAGAGTGGTATCAGAGCCTAGGTTGTAGGTCATGGTGGACTTAGAAACCCTAGGCTTATGGTTTGACCCTTGGTTGACTTCGTGAGAGTCGTGATTTTTAGCGAGAGTCCTGATTGAGTTTTATACCTCTCCCAAGGGACGGGAGGAGTGATTGGCATGTTTATTCTCCTAAGTGATTATGTTGGCTGCAGACAACATAATGCTGTGGAACGGGTGACATGCTTTAGACTTTCGCTGGATTGGGTCGAGCGCTGTTTTGTGTTGTTTTGTGGTTTCGTCGTGGCGAGCGGTGTCTCCCCGACGCTGGGTTTTGACCCGTGTGCATCCTGTCACAGCAGTTGAGCTTGAGCAGTTGGTTTTGGGCCGGATACCCGGATTGAGGTCAGAGAACTCCGGACCCAGATGACAGGATTATCAGAGGCTTATCAGCGGCGGAGTGAGCAGCTGGTCTTGGTGACACAGTTGCCGGAGCACTGAGTAGCCCCCTCTGTGCCAATGTTTAGTGTCGAGGCACCGAGGCAGGGTGGATAGCTGACGGCAGAGGAGCTGTGGGACATGATCGATCTATTGAGCCAGATTTGGCAGATGAACCACCCCGACTCGTAGGATTGAGTTTGGAGCCTTTGGAGGCAGAGTCGTGGTTGGTGGTGATGGAGTGATTAATTGAGAGCCTCCCTGTGCCAGAGAGTTTATGCAGTTGTTGAACTGCGCGCTTCGGGTTTTGAGGGACGAGACGCATAGGATATGTGAGACTGTGAGTGGATTGCGCCAGGACACCTTTCAGTTTAGTTAGTCCCTCAGTTACGGATTATTGACGCCTCGTTGGTGTAGGCGTTGTGTTTGGAGCGTGGCATAGCAGTTCCTTTGGAGAGGGATCTGCCGCCAGAGGCGAGTTTTGGGTTTTGGCGCTTGACGCCGGGTGATGGAGGACAGATCGGCCGGCAGAGGCGTTTCTGATTTCCTTTTCCAGGATAACGAGTTCCCAAGATGCCGGAGATCGGGTGGACCCCGATGGCAGCATCAGCGTCTTTATCTGAGTGGCGCAGTGGTAGCGTGGATTTGTTATCTGCAGAGGACCTTATTCGTCGCCTCAATGTGATCAGAGACAGAGGTCGTGCTTCCTTGTGGATAGCCCTGATTTCCAGGCAGATGGAGCGACAACCACTTGCTTTGAGCGGATGAATCTGTGCCGCCCGGTTGGAGGGCGCCACGGTAGTGGATTAAGTTGTCGCCGTGAGATTTCATCACAGCAGTCGGAGTTAGAACATGTTGTATTCCTGCATGGACTAGAGACAGATTTGTTACCACGTGCACTTGAGGTACAGGTTCCTGTTAGTGTTGTGCATGTGGAGGAGGCTTGTGGATCATGTCCAATGCAGTTGAGGCCGCGAGTTGTACCGACAGACTTGTTGGTATTTAGGGCAGTTCGGTGTTTCGACCTAGTGCTTGGGTTTTGGTTGGCACAGTGCCACAGGATGTTAGACTGTAGGAAGAAAGGACTTTGGTCTTCTGCGAGGCAGAAGAGAGAAGGCTTGCTTGTTGAGATTGTTAGAGCACACAGGTTTTAACGACAGTGCGAGAGGTGCTTACGGCGGCACCGGGACTCAGGGATATCTCTGTTGCCCATGAGATCCCGGGTGTGATTTCACCTTAGTTGTTGGTAATGCCGCCGGTTAGGGAGATAGAGATTGCGTTGGACGTGGTTCGGGGAACCGCGCCACCCTCGACAGCACCTCATTGGATATCGCCTGTAGAGCTGAGAGAGCTGATGGCGCAGTTGCAGGATCTGATGGATCGAGGGGTCTGTTTGACCTAGTGCCACGCCGTTGGTATACGGCGGTGATGCCACGCCGTTGGTATACGGCAGTGATGCCACGCCGTTGGTATACGGTGGTGATGCCACGTCGTTGATACACGACTGTGAGGGTCCTTTTATGGTTCGGGTGTAGACAGGTCCGGGTGGTATCTAGGACCTTTTGATGGAGCTATACTCCGGCAGTTATTGTATGATGCGAGTACCTACTTGGAATTAGACAGTCGAGGATTTCGCCTAGATGGCGTTCAGGACACGGTAGGGGCATTATGAGTTTATAGCGAGGCCCAATGGAATGACGAATGCCCTGTTGACTTCAAGGTCTGAGGAATTGTATGTCCTAGTTGTGCTGGGACGGACTGGGAGTAGTGTTTCCCGAGGATATTCTGATTTACTCCCAAAGCGACATGGAGCACGAGGAGCACTTGGGGGTGTGCTACCATGCCTATGTGGATGAAGCTGTATGCCAAGTTATTGAGGTACAAGTTGTAGCTTCTGAAGCATACCTTCTTGGGTCACCTTATTCTAGCCGTTGGAGTGGCGGTGGAATCCGACCAAATGGATGTTATTCAAGTTTGGCTGAGACCAACATTTATTCTTGAGGTGAGGAGCTTCTTAAACACGGCAGTGCCGGGAGAGCATGGCCAATGGATAATGAGACTGATGCCAGCGCCAATGCTAGTGTTTCCAGTGTTGGGAGATGGTCGGTGTGTTTTAGTGATACCTCCCATTGTGGCTGTAGAGTTACCGTGGGATGATCTTCGGTCCACACTTCATTAGTCCAACCCTATGAGTATTGTGGCAGGATGAACCGCTGTTTTGCAGGCAGCTTGGATTCCACAGTTGAGCCTTTCAGTACGCCTTTTATTTCCAGCTTTGATTGATATACCTGGGCGTAGGCCATGCCTGCTTGGCTATCTGTTCTGATTACTCAGCATCTGGAGTGGGATTTACGCGGATTGTCGTTGATGGTTCGGACTTTTGACCGCGAGTTTGGGCATCAGCATTATGATCGCCGTTCGAGCTAGTTTTCAGTCCCATTCACTGACGGTTTGGTCCCCGTCAGGGTGTCCTTTATTAGTTGAGAGATCGACTTCGACCCGTGGGTCCGTTGGGGTTATGTTGGCATGTTGAGTGACCAACTGTGGCATGAGATTGTGTCTCTTAAGGATCCCTTTTGAGGGTAGCCCGCAGTTGTGTAGTCCACTCGGGTGGTTTTGGATCGGGAAGTAACCGAGTGAAGACCCCAGCTTATTGGATTCTTTTCCTTATTGGATGAATGTGTGGGTATACTTCGGGTCGCCCTGTTGAGATTGACCCCAGGAGGTGGTTTAGTGCGTGTTGCACTGATGGTTATTCTGTTTCCCCCAGCTCTTGATGGAGCCTCTATGATGTTTCACGTCTCAGCTCAGGAGTGTTTTGCTTTTGGATCCCTCGCCCGTGATTGACTTGCCCCTTTTGAGATCTGTGATTGGTGGAGTACGAGGGACGCCTGTTGCGATTTCTGGCTCGAGAGATGAGAGAATTGCACATCAGGCCGTGCCGTACGAGTTGTTGTTGTTGTTGGGAAGTAATCACGGGGAGTGAGTGGTGTTTCGGGAGCTGGAGGCGTTATTGATGGATACCTACCCGTGGTATTTGTGACTCCTGGTGGAATTGAGCTAGTTTCGAGGACGAAACTTTCTTTAGTGGGGGAGGATGTGAAGACCCGAAATTCCCACATATGGAGCACTGTTGCATCTACAGCTTCTGCGGGGCCTATGTGGCGTGTCGGTGGTATTTGTGCACTAATTGGACACTAATGATGGACTCGGTGTGTGTAGTGGATCACGAGAGTAGTCTGATTACCCCGTCGGATGCTTAGAAGTGGTTTCGCGCGCTATGGATATTAAAATTGGGCTCAGCGCGAAGTTTGGACAAAGGAACATCTTTCCGGATGCCTTCGGCAATTTTTAGAGTTGGAATTTGGCAAAATGGACTTCGGATTTAGATTCAGCGCGCGAAAACGATGAAAATGGACTATTCACTTGTATTTTTCGGAGTCCGGATGATTCGACACGTTTTTCGAGGCAAGGGTACTGTTCCGGCCGGCGGCAGCAGCGGCGGCTGGCGGAGGAGCGCGGCGGCGGGGTGAAGCGCAGCCGCTCGGTCCACCGGGCGAGGCGTGCACCAGGGGCTTGGACGCGTGGCGGCCCCGGAGTGGCGGGCGCACGAGCGCGCGGTCTGCGGGGAGTGCGGCCTGGTGCATGGACCGGGCGGGGCCACGTGGAGGCCGTTGATTGGTCGGTCAACGTGCACGCGGTCCACGGAACGGGTGCAGGCCGCCTCGGGGCGCGTGCGTGCAGGGTGGCAGGCGGCGGCGCAGGCGCGCACGTGGGCGCGGTCGGGGGCTGAGTGCGGTCCACGCGTCGGCATTCCCGCGCGCCACGTGTCGAGCAGCGGATGGCCGGTGTGGCTGTCCGCTGTTCGCGGGCGACGTGGAGGCCCAGGGAAGATTCGGGCTGCTACAGTACGCGCCCGAAAGTCCCAGCGCCCGGAAATTTGGGACATATCCGGTATTAATTGAATTGTTTCCTGGAGCCTATAAAAAGCGATCCGAGCTTCCTTCTTTCCCCTTTTTCTGGCATTTCCGAGCCTCTTCTCGCCATGGTGCCTTCAGCAAAGATGATCCCCGAGCTATGCTGCATCCATCTGCAAAGTTTTGAGATTTTTGGTGGCACGCTTATCGAGGTTTCCATTTTTACGGCGCGGCGCGACGCTCGTCCATTTGGGTTCCCCTTCGTCGCGTTTTGGTGCGCGAGCTCCCCCGGCCTACTCCGACCTCCTTTTCGAGCGATTTCTTCGCCGTTGGATCCGCGACAGACAGAGCTACGATCTTGGTATTTTCTGCTTCCCCTAGTTTCGCGCTTTTCGAGGTGTTTGTTCGAGCTTACTGTGACCCCATTTCTGTGAAGGAGATTTGGACAGCGGCGTGGTTTTTCGGCGATATCTCCGCAACCGGGCATTGTATGGCGACGTGCTTATACACTTTTTTCATCTACTCGACGCAAGGAATATCACAGTATTTTTCTTGGATTTTTCTGAGTTTTGCCCGAAGGTATATGTTCTTCCCCTATCTGTAAATGGAATTACAGTTATGTTGCTGTGTGGTTTTGCGCACCTGTACTGTGGAATTTGTAACTCGGCCTACGGGGCTCGGAATTGGACGTGCAGGTACTCGTTTCGAAGGTATCGACGCGAGGATTGCTGTGATATTTTTATTGGATTTTCTGGGCACTTTCTGCAGGTGAAAACTGCACGTCTTCGGGACTGTTTTCTGATGGGTATAGCTTAATTTCAGTAACGTAAAGGCATAATTATGTTATGGCGAATATAAGTGCACTGGTGGGATGTCACCCTCTATGACTGATGCATGGCATGTTTAGGGTACATGGTTTTGTTTGTAGATAGGTAAGCTTGATAATGAATATTTGTATAAATGATTGCAATATTATGATGTGTGGTTGCTATGGATGATTATTTTAGGGACATGTATACTGTGCGGACTTGGACATACTATTGTGTATTGATTGGGGAATGTATTTATGAGGTATACTGAGGACTATGACTTGGACATATGTGATGATTATGTAAGCCCTAGGATAATGTACCCTATATAGTTACATGCCATGTTAGCACATAGCCTTTCATGTGGTTGGCTTATGCTTTGGGATAGGATTTTGTAGCTATGTGCGGATTTTCACTCTGAGGAATTATTGTAATCGAGGATTATGATCAGGTGTAGGCATGTGGTTTACTTTCTATATCATTCTTGAGGACAAATGCATGCTTGTATGGACATATAGTTAGGCCACCTTTTATTGCTACACTACTTATTGGAACTTGACTTAGGAGAAACCATGCTTTTCCTTTCTCCTTCTTGTTAGTCAGGTGTCACGCCGGGTGTAAACCAGAACCCGGGCCCGTCTACAGATCCGCCGTGCACACGGTATTTCCCGCGTACACGAAGCGCCAAACCTGCTCAGATATAAAAGATATAATAAAAGAGCATAAACAGAGCTAAACTAGAACTAGTACATCTCAGATAAAGCTGAAAAGTAAAGTGCAGAAATAACTCTCAATAATACATATGTCTCTCCCAGCTCACTAATCAAATACAACCAGCCGGACGCAGCCGGACCCAAAATGAAATGAAAGTAGAGTATCTGAGAATATCCGGGGTACATCTAGTAACATAACTGGTGCCTGGGTAGACCGCTATCTAATCCGCGATCCACTCACCTCGATCCGCTGAGGAGGGTCCGCAACTCCCGCAGACGACTCTGCAAAACAAAGGGAAGAACAAAAGAAATGCAGTGGGGAGTGAGAACTACTATAAAACAGTAGCCTCCTCCTAGTGGGTAACCTCAACTCAAATGTGCCCACCAGGACTATAAGAGGCGGAAGAATGAACAAAGGTGGTAAGCTGAAACAAAACTGCTGATGATGGGTAAAGCTACCACTACATGCCTCTAAAATGCCAGCTAGGAATATAGCTAAATATATGCATCAGAAGGTAAATGCCTGCCTGCCTAGACCCAATCGATACACCAGTAAACACTGGTACTGCCTGCTGTGCCTGCCCAATCGGATATGCTGGCCCCACATAACACCGATAGGGGATGAGAGTCCGAGGACTCGAAGCCTGTAAAACGCACACTCCGGAGTGGCACTCGAGGGGCGCGACCCACACGAGTATAATGCCTGGGTACCAAGTACCATAATAACACTGGGTAAAAGTACCAAAACAGCAGGACTGGATCATGACTCTGATCAAAGTGGGAAAACCCATCCACTAAAAGGAGACCCGATCTCAACCCGATGCAAGACAAACCAATAGTGGGAAACCCATCCACTAAAAGACCCGATACCCAATCTGATGCAATAACCACTGTCCGGCCAACCGCCCAAGGTCCGTGGTTGCCGCAATACCCTGCCATCAAGCCTACCTGTCCCAAAGTCCAAGATCCACAATCGGGGAGAATAATCGATATCCGGTCAACCGCCTACTGTCCGCGGTTGCCGCAATACCCACAACTGTCTGACTACACTATCCCAGCCCCTGCTCGAACCCGAGCGTACTATCCCCCAAATGTAGACAAAGAATAGAAAAGCATGGTTTCTCCTAAGTCAATGCCATCATGATAGTGTAGCAGAAAAAGGTGGCCTAACTAAATGTCCAATCAAGCATGCAAAGTCCTTTATTTATAAACAGGGTTTAATTATTATTATCATTCCACAAGATAAGGTATGCCACTAATTAAATTTCCATTTGCCAAGTAATCCCATGTCCATTCATCTCATCAACATAAGAGGTCCCAATGTGTATAAGCAATATAGTCCAATTCCCAATTATCCTGCCCTTATTTACTTTTACCGGTTCATTTAGCAAGGAATAAAAGAACTCAAATAGGCCTAGTGGGGACATCATAAGTAGGAGGTTAAACAACGGTACCCACCTCGAGCGCTAAATCCAAGGTCCGACGGCGAAGTCCGCGCTCGATCTCCAAAAATCCGCAACACTGTGCCAAAGGGTCCCAAAGAATACCACAAATTACTAATCAAGTTTAATCCAAATTCTGTCCCCTAAAATCAGATTCACTGTTCGCTATTTTTACCTGCGAAACGTGCCCAATAAATCTCCAGAAAAATACTATCACGATCTACGCGACGATACGGTCGAAACAAGTACCTGCACGTTTTCCCACGATTTTTCTGTGCTGAGAACGAAAATCGACAAGAGGACCATCTCAACAATACTTCATCCCAAAACAGCAGTAAAAACATCTGTAAAAAGGGATTCCTCACCCTCAGGGAAAATCCACGAAATTCCAAGAAAATTCCAGTAGACTCCTCGCGATGTGTAGATGCAAATCCCCTTTTGAATCGCCCCGTTTCGATGCTCGAGCGCAAAGTTATCGCCAAAACAAGTTGGTGCTGTCCAAAAACTCCGCGACGGAAAAAGGGTCAACAAGAAGCCTCAAAATCATCATCAAAACCTCAGAACCAGGAGAAACCCATTAGAGGATGAATTGAAGCCCTACCTGTCTAGAATCCGATGGCGCAAAAATCGTGAAAATACGATGTCGGGGTGAACCGGGGGAGCTTGAACACGAGAAGCGACGAATCTGAAAATCGAAGAACAATCGTCGCGCCGCGCCGGAAAATTCGCAAACCTCGGGATCCGAACCTCCAAAACTCTCGGGGATGCTACAGTAGATAGGGAATTCGAAGAGGAGAAAAGTCCCAGAGAGGAGCTCGGGCTAAATCTCAACAGGAAGAGAGAAAAACCCCTCTCAAAACCCTAAGGATCAAATAAAGGGAGAAAACCACTTCTTAAAGGGTTCGGGCCGAAATCCGGCCCGGATCCGCCAGCCCGGGTCGGACGACCCCGTCC
>JAQOTM010000104.1:341543-401296 GCA_029168755.2 Tillandsia fasciculata | reverse complement strand
CCAAATCGGCGCGTGGACTCGCGTGGCCTTGTGGATTCAAGGTGCAACCGCTCTCGTGGATTCGGAGCGAGGTACGTTCGTGGATTCGAAGCGTGCTACTAGGTGAAGACCGTGGATACGGTTGGACGTCGTGGATTCGACGTTGGACGCTGTGGATTCAGCGTTGGGCGCAGATCGTGGATTCGAGAAGCGTCGTGGAGCGAGCGGGAAGATCTACTAGGAGCGTATGAAAAAGGTTGAGTCGTCTGTGAGTACGTTATATCACCTTGTACGTGTGTTAATTCTAGTGGATTTCGCCGTGTTATCGGTCCCGTGGTTTTTTACTCCGGTTTGGAGTTTTTCCACGTAAAAATCTTGCGTGTTCATTTATTTTCCGCATTGGGTTTTATTGCGCAATGATTTTTTGAGTGTTTATTGTTTACACCTATTCACCCCCCCTCTAGGTGTTTTTTTTCCCTATTTAGATCCATATAGTTATAACCCAACATTTATTGTTTACACCTATTCACCCCCTCTAGGTGTTTTTTTCTCTATTTAGATCCATATAGTTATAACCCAACAGACCATAGTCTCGCTGTCCGCCACCGGCGGTCCCGTCACTGGTGCGGCTGGTCCGGGCAGAGAAGCCTGGGCGACCTCCACTAGTGTAGTCGGCTGTGGCGCCCACTGCCGCATCTGTTCCATAAAGGTTGCTAACTGCCCGGCCATCTCTTGCAGTTGTTGTCGGAGAAGCTGATACTCCGCCGCTGTTGGCACCGTACTTTCTTCCCGCGTTCTCCGCTGATAACCCATTTCGGGCCATTATTCGCTGTATACAAAGAAACCAAGTCATCCCTAGACCTAACTGGTCTAGCACCACGACCTACAGACGCACCGAAATTAATTCCCTTTTTCCCCCGTACACTCACGATCTACTGCACCTACACCTTGGTTATCTCATGTTCAATTTGCTTGTGGCATCATGCACTGTGGATGTTGGTTACTGACTACTGTGGTTAAAGTTGTTTTTCTCTGATACCATTTAATCTGTCACGCCCCGGGGGTTTTTAGGTAAAGTTAAGCGGAAAAGCGTATGTATTTTTTTTTTTTTTCTTTTTCTTTATAAACAAGTATCGACCTCGCCCTCGGTGCGTGTCAGACCGCCACATATACAAATTCACTCTTCAAGCGGACAGAGTCTCCTTTGTATATGCACGGCGTCATACTTACAACAACAACAATGACAACATTCAACATACAATCTTTAACCACCCAGTCACAGTCAACAAGTGCGAGAGTGTAAAACATTCAATCACATTAAGAGGAACCTACAAGTTTGCAAACGGTGTCCACACGACACCCAGTTTTCAAAACGTCTACACATTCACAAAAGGCGGCTACATGTTTTGAAAGGATAAATCCAGAGGTTTACAAAGCAGTGCCCACACGACACTTGGTTTTGAAAATATTTTCGAAACCCTTTTTGTTCAGTGTAAAACATGCCGCATGTAAATCATTAAGAATCATTATCAAGATCACATCACCAAAAACAGTCTCTCAATCCAACATCCACAACATGCCACAGTCAAGCAGATGAGAACTTAAACTTAGATAAAAAGAGATGAGATAAGCCAAGCAAAACAACGGAATAAATCTCATACAGCTAATGCTCTTTAATCGCTGCCTCACCGCCGTCCCGACTACTACACCTAGTCACACCTGTCACGGAGTGGGTAAAGTCAGTGACAAATAAAGTAGATGTATCAACAATAAACAATAACTTTAAAACAATTACTCTGCACCGGAACCTTTCGCTATCCTTCGTCCTGAGTCCACTTTATTTAATTTAGTGACACCGTCACGTCAGGGTAGTCGACGATCTCCCCACGCGACACTTACGATGCTTTGTACCCCTTCACGATGCGTGAGCGACATGTTTAGCTATCGTGAAGAGGTCCCCACCCTACACGCATGGGGCACACGGGTCATTCAGACCGCTCCTCCGAAAAAGTACACCCATGCGGAGGCCAATCCGCCTGTGTACGTGCAGCATCCAAAACTGGTTTGCCGAAGTCGGCGTAAATTAAACATCGCGACACTTGGTCGCCACAAATATCAACAAAAGAACGGTACATAATAATGCGAAGGGTTAATTCACTGGAAATACCTCATCTACTTTATTAAACAGGTTAGTACGAACTTTTAGATGATATACTGCACCCAATGCACTTACAGCACTTGTTGCATAAGAACCCACCTGGAATGAATATAACCGACCGCGCCTGCGACCCTCCTAAGCAAATCAGAACTCCTCGCGGCCTACTAAAATATCCAAGAGCACCAATTAACACATTACCCTAATCAGGTAAAATCAGTGGTCCCAACCACTGATACATTAAACCCACAAAAACCGAAATCATAGTGCCTAGGGGACCGCGACGTCAATCAAAAACCAACAAGTCAAAATCGTCGAGTAAAACCGAAAACTCAGATCAAACCGATAACATCAAAGGCTAACAACAACCAAACCGCGACTATTTCATCGCGAACTCCATCGGAACCCAAAACCGCTAACGGAAATCCAACAAAACCCAATTCTCAACCGGTAGCCACCTCGGGACGTCAATGGTTAAACCAAGAAGACCCCGACGGCGAAAATGATGAGAAAAAGACCCGACGGCGCGACCCCGACGATTTCGTCGAGGCGCGGAGCGTCGGCGAAGCTAGCACCCGACATGGCGAAACGGTGACCAAAAAGATCCCAAGTAGCCATACCAAGAAAACTGCGGAAATGGTGATCCCAACGGCGAAAACGGCGCTCAAAACGGTAGAAAAACGGACCAAAATGGAGCTACCGAACTTTGGGCTGACGGTGGTGCACAGAGCAGGGATGGACCAGGTTTACAGCAATGGCGGCTACGCAGCATGCGCCGGGTGCACGCAGGGAGCGTGCACCGCGCATCTTGGGCCGGGCCGCGCACGAGCAAGGGCGCGCACCGGGTCTACGGATTTTGGCCGCCGATGCGTGCGCCGGGTGCACGCCTGGAGCGTGCACTGCGCACAGTGTGCAGCCCGGCGCAAGGTTGCGTGCGCCGGGTGCACGCCTGGAGCGTGCACTGCGCACAGTGTGCAGCCCGGCGCACGGTTGCGTGCGCCGGGTCTGCGCTTCCGGGACTGCGGGGCGTGCACCGGGTGCACGCCTGGGTCTGTGGACCGCGGCTGAGGCGTCCGTACAATGATGAACAGTAACGCCCCCTTTTTCGTTTTCTTCTCCGTTTTCGCTCCCGTTTCGCGATTTCTTCTCCGTTTTCGCTCCCGTGCGACTCCGGCGACGACCCCGCGAACATGGTAATGGCAGCGGCGGCCTCCCGTTTAACAATGGCGGCGGCGGCCTCCCGTTAACCCACTATGCTCCAACGAAACACCCACAAAAACCCCCGAATAAATCCGCGGTAAATCTAACGACTAAACCAACGATCGACGAACAACCAAAACATCGATCGGAAACTCGATCAAAAGACCGATCAGAAACCACCGATTAAACCCGATCAAGAATACGAATGAAGCATCGATCAAAACCGAAATCAAAATCCGTAACCAATGTACCGATCAAAACGACCTTACAAGAACACGGAAAACCCCCGATTAATTCGACAAGAGAAGTAATGATCACTAACCTCTATCTATCGGGATTAAAGAACCGATCTTGTTCCTTGCGGCGTTGGAGATTCGGATCCGCTCCCCGTAGATGATGGCGTCTCGTTCTCCGGTCTCAGGCACGTCAAACGGGGCGATCGGGTTCCTCCGGTTTCTCCTTCTCTCCTTCTTTTCTTCTCCGGTTAGGGTTCTCTTTTCCGAACTAGGGTTTTATTATTTTG
This sequence comes from Tillandsia fasciculata, assembly GCA_029168755.2. Lineage (NCBI taxonomy): Eukaryota > Viridiplantae > Streptophyta > Magnoliopsida > Poales > Bromeliaceae > Tillandsia > Tillandsia fasciculata. The sequence goes on along the minus strand of JAQOTM010000104.1, from coordinate 397,439 downwards.
GTTTTCGGTACGCACGAGAGGGAAGGGTTTGAGGAGGCGGTATTTTAAACTAGGGTTTTCCTTTCGGTAAACGGGGTTTAATTATCCTCTCATTATTGATTTATTTTATTTTATTTTATTTTATTTCATACGTACGTAAAAAGGAAAATCCCAAATTCGGATATTTATTATTTAACAATAAATATCTGTTCTCACGAGATAATTCTAAGATTTCTCGAAAAGCATGCCAGATTTTTGCACGAATTCCGATGCACCCTACGTTTACCGCGACCTTCATAACCCCGTTCCGGGAGATCCGTAAGTCAGATTTTAGATCCGATTGCACCGCTGTTCATCGTTTTTTCGAGCTCTATCACCGAAAAATATCCGCACCGTGTGTTGGTCAACTCAAGAGAGCTCGATAATTTAATTTCTTCTAACTTATACTCTATTAGCAGGGGGTAAAATATCACTAGAAAAGTCGTGTCATTATAATTTTTCATTCGGATTCATAGGAGTTGCAAATCCTTTACAATTCTGCAGCTTAAATTTTTTGAGCAAGTCCAATGCATACTTTTCTTGGGTCAAAAAGATACCATTATAAGTTTGCATAACTTGAAGACCAAGAAAATAATGTAAAAGTCCCAAATCTGACATATCAAATTCATGCATCATAATATCTTGAAATCATGAATAAGATGATCCGATGAACCCGTGTAAATTATGTCATCGACATAGACACAAATAATGATAATCTCTTTACCTTTTACCTTTATATATAACATAGGTTCATTCTCACTTCTCTGAAAATCATGTTGCCGGAGATGGATATCAAGGCGGCTATACCATGCTCTAGGGGCTTGCTTCAAGCCATAAAGAGCTTTCTTGAGCTTGTAGACTTTCTCTTCTTTTCCTTTAACGACAAAACCTTGTGGCTGCTCTACATACACATCTTCATCCAAATTTCCATGAAGAAAAGCCGACTTAACATCGAATTGATAAACAGACCATTTCATTTGAGCAGCTAAAGCTAAAATAATTCGAACAATTTCTAAACGAGCAACAGGTGAAAAAGTTTCAAGAAAATCAATACTAGGTTTTTGAACATATCCTTTGGCTACAAGCCGCGCTTTGTATTTTTGAACCTTTCCGTCAGCACCATGCTTCACCCGATAAACCCATTTTACACCAATTGCTTCTTTTTCTTTTGGCATGTCAACAAGCTCCCAAGTTCTATTCTTTTCAATAGCTGCAATCTCTTCATGCATTGCGTTCTTCCATTCCTTTTTTTCATAAGCTTCTTCAAAACATACGGGCTCTGCAACCATAAGAGCAAATTTGCAAGTTTCATAAATTTCTTTCAGGGACTTTACTTTTAAAGGAGGGGTTTCTAAATCCGACAATGATGAAGTCGATTTTTCCACAGTTTCTTTCCTTTGGCCTTTTGGAGTGGCTTGCGAAACTTCTACTTCTTCATTTGGAAGTTCGAGTGACTTTCTTTCGTCAATTGGTAATGGTTCATGCGCACTTTCATTCTAATCCAAAAACTATCTTCATCAAAAATAACATCTCGGCTTATAAGTAGTTTCTTTGTTATCGGATTGTATAGTCGATAGCCTTTTGATTCATTACTATAGCCAATAAGATACAATTTTCACTTTTGTCATCCAATTTTTTACGATTTTCGGTGTGAACAAATGCATAGGCAATAGAACCAAAAATTCTAAAATAGCTCACCTCGGGCTTTCTTCCACACCAAGCTTCAAAAGGTGTCATATTACGTACCGCCTTGGTTGGAGATCGATTTAGGAGGAACACCGAGGTTGCTACAGCTTCAGCCCAAAAATTATTTGGAAGCTTCTTCTCTTTAAGCATACTTCGAGCCATCTCCACTATTGTTCGATTTTTGCGCTCGGCAACTGCGTTTTGCTCCGGTGTATACTTCACTGTTAATTGTCTGCAAATGCCATTTTCTTTGCAAAAAGAAAAGAAATTAACGGATAAAAACTCTCCCCCTCGATCTGTTCGGAGAATCTTAATGGAATACCCACTCTGGTTCTCAACTTGCGCCTTAAACTCTCGAAATCTATCAAGTGCTTCTGATTTCTGTGCGATGAAGTACTGTAGAATACCGGGATTTCAGATAGCGCACCGACCTCGTGAGATGGCGTAGTGTGGATAAATCGCTCGAGCGTGTTCCCTTTTGGATTACAGATGAGTTTGGGTCGACGCAGATCTACGCGGAAGCCCCAGCTTGATTGGGAGTTTTCCGGGCATTGTGCGCCGATAGAGGACTGGCTTCGGGGAAGCCTCGACTTCACCGTGGAGTGCAGAGAATTTGGTTATACTTGGGACAGGTGTACTTTGAGTTTACAGCGGAGTTCGGGAGGTTCCGGACTGACGCGGAAGATCCGAGGGCAAAAAGTGAGTTGGAGTTGGCAGTTTTGGAGCCGGTTTTTGGTTTGAGCACACAGACTCCACGGTTGAGCTTTTCGGGGAGGAAAAGCTTTGAGCATGTGTATTTTCTGATTACAGCGGGGTTCGGGAGGTTCCGGACCGGTGCGGAGGCCCCGAGGGCAAAAAGTGAGTTGATGGGGGCATTTAATGGATTAATTAATTAATTTATTTAATTGGTGGTTTTGGGGCTTTGGCCTGGGAGGTTTGAAGGAAAGATATGAATTAGTGTTGTGATTTGGTTAGGGGAGTGGATTAATGTCAATTGGATTTTTAGTGTTTGTTGGATATTTTTTTTGGGAGCATTAAATGCTCCCAACCACCCCTCCCTCTCCTCTTTAATTAGCACTCCTAATTAGCACGCCACCTCACCACCACCCTCTCCACCTGCAAGCAGAGGAAGTAAAAGAAAACAGAGGAAAAGAAAGTAGGGGAGAAAGAAGAAGAAGAAGATGATGAGAGAGGATGAAATGAAAGAAATGGATGAGAACTTGACGGTGCGAACTTCCTGTCAGAGCCGTGGAGCCGGGCGGAGAGCGCGTCGAGCGGCGCGCGACGGATTGGAGTGAGAGGTAAGTGCTGTTTTTGTGGTTTTTCTTGTGAGTTTTGAGTCGGCTGTGGACTGTAGTCCACGTGCACCTTGGGTGCTGCAGCAGGGTGCCGCGCGGGCACGCAAGGGCGCCGCATGCGGCAGGCGCCGGGCTGCTGCGCGGGCTCGTAGTCGGGCGCCTCGCAGCTTTGGGCGCGGGAGCACAAGCAGGCAGCAGTGCTGCGCGGGCGCCTGGTGGGCGCCGCGCGGCGGGCCTGGCAGCACGCGGGCGCGCGCGCAGGCCCAGCGGCAGCGGCAGCTGCTGGCCGCGGGCGCGCCAGGCTGTGCAGGCAGCCGCTGGCAGCGAGCAGCGGAGCGTGCGCAGCGAGCTTCTCGCGTCGGCACGCGACGTTTTCGCCGTCTGGGGTCGGTTTTCGCCGGAAATTGTGCGTGTTGGCCGGAATTATCCTGATTTCTTGGTTTTCTCCCTTTTTCCCTCACAGGTTGGCGTCGTTGTGGCGGTTTCGGCGCGGTACTGTGCGGAGCCCATTTTGGGAGCGCGGCGCGCGGTTTTCTCCAAAGTGAGACTGTGAGTGTTTGTGCGGTGGTTTTGGGGATTTTATCAGAAGGTGCATGTGTGTGAAGTGAGTGTGAGCCTAATGCGGATGTTGAGTGTCACGCCCCGGGTGTAAACCCGAACCCGGGCCCGTCTACAGATCCGCCGTGCATGCGGTATTTCCCACATACACGAAGCGTCGGTAACCTGCTCAGAAAAGAAATAACAATAAAGGAGCATACTAATCAGAGCTAAACTAAAACTGCAGTATCTCAGACAGGTGCAGAAAGTAAAAGGTACAATAGTAAAATAAAATACAGATGTCTCTCCCAGCTCACTAACAAAATACAAACAGCTGGCAGAAGCCAGTCCCCAAAAAGAAATACAAGAACACTGTCTGAGAAGTCCTGGTACCCAAAAATCTCCAGCTACGACCCTCGGTGGCTCTCTATCTAGTCCGCAATCCGCTTACCTCGATCAGTTGCTGACGGCCCAGCAACTCCCACTGAGGACTCTGCAAGACAAGGGGAAAGAAAGAAACAAGAAAAACAATGGGGGTAAGTACTACTATAAACAGTAGCCTCCCCTAGTGGGTAAAGCCTCGGCTCAGATATGCCCACCAGGTGATCAGAGGCAAAAAGGGAAAGGAAAAGAAAGGGGGGTGCAGATGAATAAGCAACTGATAAAATACCATCCCTAATATGCCTCTACATGATAACTCGACACAGATGGGAGAAGGAATGCATCAGTAAAAAGAAGCCTGTCCAAAGGACCCAATCTGACCGCCAGTGGACACTGGCATTGCCTGCTCTGCCGCGACGGGTATGCCAGCCTACGCATAACACCGAAGCAAAAGGAGTCCCCAGGACTCAAAGTCTGCCTGCCGCGCACTCCGGAGTCGCACTCGTGGGGAGCGACCCACACGAGGAAAGTAAGTAACCACAAGTAACCTGATATAGCAGGACTGGATCGAGACTCAATGAAGTGGGAAAAACCCTCCACTAAAGAAAGCCCGATCCCCATAACACCCAATCTGATGCAATAGTATAAACCGGTCAACCACCCAAGATCCGTGGTCGCCGCAACACCCTGTCATACACCCAACCTGTCCCCAAATCCCCAATACCTGACTACACTGTCCAACACACGCTCGAACCTGAGCGACTAAGCCGCAAGTGTCAATAGTAGGAGAAGAAAAGAGTAAATGCATGGTTTCTCCTAAGTCAAGTCCCAAAATAGTGTAGCAGTAGAAGATGACATAATTATGTGACCAATTTAATCATGCATTGTTCCAATATTTTGTCCAATTCCCAAGTATAAACAGTTTAGAGTGATATAAGCTAGGGTGACCGTCTCACATGGACAAACATCAGTTTTGCAGTCCTCTATTTCTATTTTGTCTCCAAGCATACAGTCCAGAATCAATAAGCGATTAAATCAAGTGAGTATTCTAGCAATAATTTATCAGGGATCCAATAACCAATAATTAATTCCTAGAGCATGCAAGTCTACCAATCAACACATTTAGCATTGTCAAATCAAGGGTACTCTGATATTCCTAGTGGGCATAACAAAGGAGAGGAGTACAACAACCACCCACCTGAAGTGCAACTGTCCAAGTCCGTACAGCTAGAAAATACCAAAACTCCAAATCCTCGCTCCCCCAATTTTAGCACACCCGCAATAATCCTGGTACAACATAAAGTCCACTAATTACACTTAGGCTCCCAATTATTGCACTTAACCACATACAACCTCGAATTCAAACTGTTAAATTATCACCTGCAGAAAGTGCCCAGAAAATTCCAATAAAAATATCACGGCGATCCTCGCGTCGATAGCTTCGCAACGGTACCTTGCACGCCCAAATCTGAGTTCTGTACATCAAGATAAAAATTCGGCAAGGGGGCACACTCATGCAAAAATCTGTGTTAAGGACTGATTACTGTTCACTGAGAAAACAGTAATTTTCACCTCGAAATAAAATTCACAAAAATCCAATAAAAATACGAGCGCGTTCCTTGCGATCCGTAGATGAAAAAGTTGTATAAGCTCGTTTCCGTCAGACGCTCGTGCGCAAAGATATGGCCGAAATACTCCGCTGCTGTCAAGTAAATCCACACAGAAAATGGGGTCACTGTTTGCCTCGGGATCCGTGCCAAAACCTCGAAACGGGAAAGCGCGACCAAAACGAAAGATGAAGTCCTACCTCTTAGGAGTCTGCCGGCGCAAGAATCACAGGAAAATGATGTCGGGGTAGCCCAGGGGAGCAAAAACACTGTCGCTGCGCCGAAGAAGAACACTAGAAAGCAACGTCGCGCCGCACCGTAAAATGGGGAACCTCGGGATTCGTGCCTCCTAAAAACTTGAAACTTGGCAGGGAGATCGAGGACTTAGAGGTGAAAAACTTTGCTTAGGGAGCTCGGGCTGAAGGTGAATGGGTTGGGAGAAAAAGAAGAAAGAGTGGAGCTCGGGTTGGAGGCTTATATAGGCTGAAAAGAACAATTGAAGAAATACCAGCCATGTCCCTTTTTCCGGGCGCCCGAAAAGTCTCGGGCGCACACAGTGCGGCCCGGCCCAAGATTTCGTCCACCACACGGCCCAGTCCACTACTCCCCCGGGCCCCGCTGCACCCGGTGCACCTGCGCCCGCCAATGGCCACGCGCCACGTGTCCCGGCAAACCGTGCACCACGCACGTCACGCCGTGGACCGCGCACGTCGCGGCTGACCCGGGCCGTACGGCCACCTGCCCCGCCGTACGGCCACCTGCCCCGGTCAATCAACTCCACCGATTGCGTGGACCGGGAGCACAACACCGGACCAACCACCTCACGCCACGTGTCCACCCGGTCTACCGTGCACCCGGGCCCAAATTCGGTGGACCGCGCCTGCTGCGCCGGCCAACCGGAAAGCGCCACGTGGCCCGCCCCCGGTGCACGACCCCCGCGGTGGACCGCGCGCCTGCCCGAGGCCGCGCCGCCGCCCGCCGCCGCCGCCCGCCGCCGGTGATCGCCGGAGATACTGTTCCGGCATGAACAGTACCCGCAAGCTCAAAAACGACAAGTAAATAGCCCATCTTGACCGTTTTCGCGCGCTGATTCCAAAAACGACGTCCGTTTTGCCAAATCCGCCTCCAAAATTTGCCGGAGGCTCCCGCAAGCACCAAAACTGCCCAAAACTTCGGGAGTCCGCTTTTGGACATCCGGACTCAAATTTAGCAAACAAAAAGCCATTCTCAAGCGTTTTTCCGCGCTGAATCCAAATCCACCCTCCGTTTGGCCAAATCCTTTTCTAAAATTCGGCAAAAGCAGCCGAAGGCCAATACAGCTAACCAAAGCTCACAGGGTCCATCTGTGGCATCCCTTTGATGCACTATGGGCCAGATACACCATCAACAGGTGTTTAAATAGTGGATTCACGGGAAAAAGCTGCAGAGGGATCAGGGGTCCTACATTGAGTTTGTGTGAGTTTTTTTAATTAGTGTGCTGATATTATGTGGACTTGTGTGATGGGTGAATGTGTTGTTTGTGGGTTGTGGATGAGCAAGAAGGTGTTGTGGATTGGAATGTATGTAGGTGGACTTAAGCAATTGAGGTATGGAAGCAAATAGTTTTTATTTGTGCTGAAGCTTTTGTATGAATGCTGTGGAGGAATTAGTGTGTACTTGTGAGACTTTTATGTCTGATGATGTTTTGGGTGGATTAAATGAATAGTGTATGTGAGTAGTTATTTGAGAGCTGTGTTGGTGCTGAGGGAAGTATGAGTGATATGTGTATGTATTGTGGGATTACCTATAGATGTTGGACTTTGATTTAATTTATTGCGAAAAATGGGCATTTATTTTATGAGCGTGCAGAGGTTTTGGTGTGGCTTTTGGATTGAGGTGGATGTAAAATGGACTGTGAACACCTAGTAGTTGCTGATGGACTTATGAGTGCTACGAAAGTTAGCTGTGGGTGAGCCGGGTGTGTGCAGATTTTTATAGCGGACTCGAGGGATTTTACTCAAACATCCGGGGATTTTTCCGGGTACGCGGCAGTGTGCGCGCGCGGCGCGTTTTTCGAAGTTCGTCAGTTCGTGGTTGCGGCACTTCACCGACTTCAGTGATTGCCTGCGGAAAGCGTTCCAGGTGGGTTGGAATTCTCCAAAAATTATGTAATGCCCTTTAATGCTATTGAACGCAACTTGATCATGGTTATTAGGCATTTTCGCTGTTTTTACATCTGATAGTTGCCTGAAATTTTCTGAAAAATCTATTGGAACCCCGAATTATTTTTAGTAGACCCCTGATATCATGTGACACTAGGTTTCATGCTTTGTTTGCATCATGATTGCACCCGAACCGTTTTAAAAATCGAGAAAACCCGTTTTAAGGGAAAATCAATGTTTTCAAAGATGGTTTTTAATTATGAGATGCCAAGTGTATGGCATAGGTTCAGGGTGCTTGTACACTCGTGCCAGGGGGCCGAGTGGATTTTTAGAGCATGTGTGTCGAGTTCTAGTGTCAGGTGGGATGAGTTTCCTTGTGGGGAATGGTTGATTGCTCTAGATTGTGTTTTTCGTTTTAATCGTTGAGGTGGTTGATGCCCTGGCGGAGTTACCAGGTGATTACTTGCCCCTGGCCGAGTTACCAGGTGGTTGATGCCCTGGCCGAGTTACCAGGTGACTACATGCCACTGGCCGAGTTACCAGGTGGTTGATGCCCTGGCCGAGTTACCAGGTGACTACTTGCCCCTGGCCGAGTTACCAGGTTGTTGATGCCCTGGCCGAGTTACTAGGTGATTACTTGCCCCTGGCCGAGTTACCAGGTGGTTGATGCCCTGGCCGAGTTACCAGGTGATTCTTGCCCGTGGCCGAGTTACCAGGTGGTTGATGCCCTGGCCGAGTTACCAGGTGGTTACTTGCCCCTGGCCGAGTTACCAGGTGGTTACTTGCCCCTGGCCGAGTTACCAGGTGGTTGATCCCCTGGCCGAGTTACCAGGTGGGTTCTTGATTGAGACTGAGATAGTCGGACAGGACGCCCCACGTAAATCCCGTCCTCATTGGGATGTGTGGTAGTGGGCAGGTGCGTTCCTAGTCGACAGGCGCAGGCCTGACTGGACCCTAGGTGGCAGTCTTTGGGATTGGGTGTTATGAGCGGGTGGTCACACATTATGTTCTTAGATGGTTTTTCTTTGAGCTTATGTTGAGACACTTTAGCTGTAGTTTTCTTTCAGCTTACCATTATCTATCTATCTATCTGCATACCTATCTGTTTTGCCTCCAGTAGACTTAGTGGGCATACCGTGGATTTTGGTACGGTACCCACTGAGATCTGCCTTCTGCAGTAGATCTCACACCCGCTGCGGTGACAGGTTGAGGCAGCTGTTCCGGCTTGGTTCGCGCGGAGACAGCAGATCGAGGTGAGGACGCGGCCGATTAGTTCCTTACCAGCATTAAGAGTCTGAGGTAGATGTACCCAGTGTATTTTATGTTTCCACTTTTGTACTGGACATTCTGAGAGAGTTGTGAGGATAGTATTTGTTTTATTCCTGTGAGACTTTGTACCTTGAGGTTTTGTGTACTAGTGGAGATTTTACTATCCCAGATGTTCAGTTTGATTCTATAGCTTTTGGTTTTAGTTTCAGCTCTGATACATGTTTTTAGCTACAGATCTGACTTGCAGGGTAGACGCTTCGTCTGTGCGGCAGTTTCCGTACAGATGGCGGATCTGTGGGCGAGCCCGGGTCGCAGTTTCGACCCCAGGGCGTGACAGATTTAGGTGGTATCAGAGCCTAGGAATATAGGTCGTTGAGGACTTAGGGACCCTAGGCTATTGGTTGGACAGTAGGATGACTGTCGAGAGAGACGTGACTTTAGCGAGAGTTCTGATTGAGTTGTACCTCCCCCAGAGGATTGGGGCAAGTGATCTTACATGTTATTTCTCTAAAGGTGATTATGTTGGCTGCAGACAACATAATACTTTAGAAGGGTTAACATGTTTTAGACTTTCGCTTGATTTGGTCGAGAGAGTTTTGGTCCTTATGGTTGTTCTGTTGCAGTGATTAGATGCTTCCGAGACGCCGTGCAGCGGTGAGGGCGTATTTGACCTTGGATGAGGAGCTCGTATAGCGGGAAGCTAAATGGATAGAGCCGAGAGAGGCCTGAGAGATTCAGGCCCAAGCAGTCCTGATATTTGAGGCGATGCGGCGCCAGGAAGAGATCATGGAGCGCGTGATGCGCATGTTTGGACCGAGAGCATCTCCCGGGGTATCGCCAATAGTACCTCCGGTCGTGACATCGTCTACGTCGACCCAGATCGCACTGTGGATAGTGCAGGAGCAGCAAAAGATTGCCGAACGGTTGTGTACCTCATCCAGTTCTATCCCCTGTTGATTTCGGGTTAGAGTTTGGAGCCTTGGGAGGCCGAGAACTGGATCGCTGCTATGGAAGAGCTGTTCGAGGATTTGTTCATCCAGGAGAAACATCAGGACGCTTGGTCATGTACTTTTGGATAAGGACGCCGAGAGTTGGTGGCGTCGAGTTCGTCCTGTTGGACCACCGGGAGCGCAGCTGATGGCCTGGAGCGAGTATCTGCGACGGTTGAGCTGTGTACCCCTCATCGCCTAGGACGTGGCTTGGAGGTTGTTTATGTTTGAGAGGGGACTGCATCTCGACAGCTATCTCTTTATGCATTCTCGGCGAGTGCCGACCTTAGATGCAGCGATTGTGCATGCTTGATGGATTGATCGAGAATCAGTGATTATGTTCGAGAGGAACGGTGAGCGAGGGACCAGCTCCAGAGAGAGACGTCCAGCATCTTCGGATTTTGGGATAGTCGAGTGGACCGAGGTTGCCAGGATAGCGGATCACATTTTTCCAGGTGAGTTTTCCTTGGGTCATCGAAGTTAGAGCTTGTCGATGCCGACACCTCTTGTATGTGTTTTAGTAGAGCAGGGGTATCTTCGTGTGGGCCAGTGTTGGGACTGATGGCTGTGCACGTGAGGATCAGGTTTCAGATCACGTATAGCACGTGCATGAGTGTTGCCAGTCTTGCCCAGTGCTGTTAGGACCTTGGATTTGATCATTGAGTTTCTTGTCCTACATTAGTTCCCAGTTGTTGACATGAGATTGGATAAGGATTTGGTTATTCCCATGTTAGGCTACCTTGGATTGTCAGAGAGGACAATGACCCTCTGGGGACCTGGTCAGGAGGAGTGTGTTTATAAAAGAGGCTAGACCACGACAGAGGTTGAGTCGTGGTCATATCGCTTGCTAGCGATTGTTGTGAGGTGCCTGCGGCGGCGCCGGGACTAAAGAATATTCTTATCGTCGTGTAATCCCGGGTGAGAGTCTACTTGAGCTGTCTTCAAGCCGCCGTTTAGCGAGATTGGGATCAAGTTAGTGATCGACGTTGTTATGGAAACCACGCCGACTGTGGCAGCATTTCTTGATGTATGATCTGTGAGACAAAGAGCTGATAGCGCAGTTGCGGGATCTGATGGATCGAGCGGGTCTGAGTGACCCAGAGCCACGTCGTGGGTATAGGACTGTGAGGATCTGCGACCTTGATGCTTGAGTATGATGCCACACCGTTGGTGCACTGCAGTGATGCCACGTTGTGAGTACACAACGGTGAGAGTTCTTGGAGGGTTCGAACACGGAAAAATTTGGACTGTGCTTGGGCAGATGCCTTCGAGAGATTGATAGCATTATGGAACTATACAGCCGAGGGCTGTGCTTTGATAGTGTTCAGGAACCAGGAAGGGCATTAAGCTGTTAGCGAGGTCAAGTGGATTGACTAATGCCCTACCGACTTTAGGAGCTGTGCTTTTCCAGCTGCGTTTGGACGGGTTGGTGGTAGTACCCGTCGTGGATATTAGGTTTATCTCCGAAGCGACGGGGAGCTTGATGGGCACTTGAGGATAGTGCTACAACTTCTATGAGAGAAGAAGTTGTTTGCCAAGTTGAGAGAGTTGCTTTCTAACTTCGGAAGGTTTTGTTCATGGACCCTCGTGTTGGGTTGTATGTAATATAGGATCTAAATAGGGGAAAAAAATACCTAGAGGGGGGTGAATAGGTGTAAACAATAAACACTAAAAAAATCATTGCGCAATAAAACCCAATGCGGAAATTAAAATGAACACGCAAGATTTTTACGTGGAAAAACTCCAAACCGGAGTAAAAAACCACGGGACCGATAACATGGTGAAATCCACTAGAATTAACACACGTACAAGGTGATATAACGTACTTACAGACGACTCAACCTTTTACCATACGCTCCTAGTAGATCTTCTCCGCTCGCTCCACGACGCTTCTCGAATCCACGATCTGCGCCCAACGCTGAATCCACAGCGTCCAACGTCGAGTCCACGACGTCCGACCGAATCCACGGTCTTCACCCAGTAGCACGCTTCGAATCCACGAACGTACCTCGCTCCGAATCCACGAGAGCGGTTGCACCTTGAATCCAGAAGGCCACGCGAGTCCACGCGCCGATTTAGGGTAAATCGTTGTTTTTGGGTGGTGATGATCCGCCGAATACTTAGATTAGAAATAGATCGGAAACACCATCTAAGTATTCATTAATTTGATTCTACTCAAAATCTGAGTTTGAAAAACCTAGAATCAAATTAATCAATATAGATGAAGAAACATAGAATTAAATCTATTGATTTCATTTCTTCTCTATATGTGGATTTTTCTTTTTCGGTCGTATTTTTCGTTATTTTTTCATTACCCTAAAAATGAATCATAGGGTCTATTTATAGGTTAGAAACCATTGGAAGAAGATAAGGATCAAAAACTATCCGTTTCTGGAATTTTTTAGGACGGCGATCCGGATCGGATTTACTGCGATCCGGATCGTCGTAACGTGATAGACGATTTCCAGAAAAACAAAGGTTCGGGATCCGGATCGTAATGCCCGATCCGGATCGTTCATACAGTTTCACCAAACACCAACGTTCGGGATCCGGATTGCAAATCCTGATCCGGATCGTCAAGCAAAAGGTAAAACCAGTGTTCGGGATCCGGATCAAAGGATGCTGCGATCCGGATTGAACCAGTGTATGAACGAACACCCTTCGGGATCCGGATTGGAAAGTCTGATCCGGATCCTGAACATGTCCCATGTCCAGTTTTTGATTTTTATGCAATAAAAAATTCTTCCAAGTGTTTCTACACTACAAGAAGTATTCGGATCACCAAAAATCTTTAGTTAAACATACCTGATCCTTTTGAATTCTTCTTTCTTGAGATTGAGGTAAATGATCCAAACTTCTTTCATCTTCAATCTTCAAGACTTAACACTTTCACGAAATACGCCAAAACAAATTCCGTAACACCTCGAACCTAAATACTTGGATACTTAGGAAGTTTGGTATGAGGTAACGCCGGGGGATAGTATTTTCAAGGATGTATAATTGCATTATCCCGGCAAAGATATTATGTTCAGTTACGCCTTGTTTAGGCGAGCAGTGTAACCTTGGAATTTGAGAGTCAGAAATTGAGAAAAGGTTCCCGAGGTTGAAATTCTTCCCCTGTCAAGGGATGTGGAAGATGTATGTGGAACTGGAGTTTAGTTGCTAAGGAGCAACAAAGGGGTTATGCCAATTGGAGGCTTAGACTTTGGTTTTGGGAGGTCTCGATTTGTGGAAACCACCAGCCGTAGGGGATATACTTATATATGTATAGATTTGAGTTTTCGCGGGGAGTTTAATCCGCGAGTTTTTATCTGGCAGGAGGAGGTACTGATCACCCTCATGTTTTAGAATGTCACTTCCTTGGAGTTGGACGAGGATTGAATTACCAGGATCGACCGATGCAATTCTTGCTGGTGAGACGGAAGATTTTTTCAGTCGGGTTATACCATGGCGAAGGTTCAGAGGAGCCTTTTTGATGAGAGAAAGGCCACTTGAGAGCCGGGGATGAGTTGAGGATCTCCTATTCCCTTGGATTGAGACACCCTCCTGAGTTATGAATTTATTTTGGGTTTCGAGGATGAAACCTTTTTAAGGATGGGAGAGTGTAGAATACCGGGATTTCGGATAGCGCACCGACCTCGTGAGATGGCGTAGTGTGGATAAATCGCTCGAGCGTGTTTGTCACGCCCCGGCATCGAAACTGCGACCCGGGCTCGCCAACAGATCCGCCGCCCATACGGAAAGCCCCGTATAGACGAAGCGACAACCTGGAAAAGATCAACTATACTATACAGATATCAGAGCTGAAAGTAAAACTGCTAGAAATAAAAACTAAGTGAACAACTTCAACTCTCAATAGTACAATCCAACCACACCAAAATACAGAAATCTCTCGAGCAGTAAAATAAATACAACTCTATACCTCACTACAAAGTTCTCTCAACATGAACTCTCAAAAGTAATAAGGGTACATCTACTCTCAGGACGACGACTGGTAGGGATCTAGCTCGCGACTCCCTTACCTCGATCAGAAGAAGCAGCAACAGGAGCAACTGGAACAGGCGTAGAAGTCCCTGTGGGAAAAGACACCACGACGGGTGTGAGAACTACGTCCCAAGTAGTTCTCAGTGGGTGCCGCCAACAAGCCCGACGGTCTGCCCACTAAGTCTACTAGAGGCATAAAGTAACAATAATAATACTGAAATGAAAGGGCTGGAAAAGTAACTCTATAGCTACTATGCCTCTATCTAGATGCTCAAGAAAATGGAACAGATGGAAACATGATGCATCTACTAACACACACAATATACTCACCAAATCTATACTGACTGCCGCAAAGGGTCCAGTCAAACCTGCGCCCACCTACTGCCGCACATCCTCAACAGGACGGGTCTACCGTAGGGTGTCCGTGAAAACTGGCCCAGCCAGAGGGACGGCGTCGACAAGTCGCGATAGCAAGTAACAGGCCCAACTCCGGAGTGGCTCTCGAGGGGAGCGACCCCACCGAGGAAAGTATCCGCGTATCTCTGTCGAGCTCAAAATGGCTCATGCAGGCTAAAGCCCAACCCACGATCAACAAGATCGACAACGACACCAACGCTCACACACAGGTTGGAGAACCACACAGCCGGGGGCCACCGTCCACCAGACGGCTCCCACAACAGAACACTACACTCACAGGAAAGACCAACACCATAAGGGTTCGGAAACCCGATAGGCCGGTGCTTAGAACCCTATCAAACAAGAACAGACTCTAGGCTCCGCCTATCGAAGTTCCCGACCCCCTTATAGTTCGGGAACACAACAAACTCGGTACAACACGCAGAAGACACCAACAGGGCCCGAAAGTCCCGGGAGACCTACACCTACAACCCTATCAAACAAGAACAGGTTCCAGGCTCGGCCCCCGTGGCTTTCGTCCCGACAAAGGAACGGCCCCTAGAACCCAGACCACTCGAATCCTTTCGAGTGGGGAGATTTACAGGAAAAAGGTGACATTTGTTATTGAAAATCGTTTTGATCTAGAAGAAATCCATATTTAATGATTTTAGTTCTTTTTAGAAAAACAGTTAGAAAAATAAGTGTTTTACCCAAACCCCGAAGGGCTGATGCCTTTGTCCAATCAAACAAGAACAGACTCCAGCGGCCCTTCGATGCTTGGAAGAAAACATTGGTAGACTAAAATCATGTGTATGTCGAAAAGGGTTCTGGGTTCTAGGTCCGGCTAACACTAGTGACTACTGCCACTAACACAGTGGCGACAACCCAAGCAGGGGAAAACAAGATCTCTCGGGTCCACCGTTTACCCCAAACGGTTCCCGATACAGACAAGCGAACCACTACATCTACCAGACTCCACTCTGCTCCCAAGCACGAGTGCAAATGCATCCCACACTAAAAAGAAGTCCCGACCGCTCGGCCCACTACCCGGGCGAGGATAACACTAAGTCCAGGAATGAAACATAAAGTGTGGATGTCTAAACATAAATAACCCTAGCCCAAGTGAGGGTTTTCTACTAGTCTGGTTACACATGCAACATATGACAGGGGTGCTAGGTCAGGTTCCAAGAGAACAAATATTTAATAGATGGTAGGAAGCAGAAGAGATCATACGATCATCAGATAATTACAAGAATATTAACATTCACATTCTAGCATGCTACCCAGTCCAATCACTATCATGCATGATTCTATATCAATAGAATTAGAGCACAGTCCATAGATCCTGAAAGCAAGCCACCCACCTGAAGACGCTAACTGTCCGGAGTCGTACAGCTGAGAAAACCAAGAAAATAACAACTCTATGTCCAACAGGTCCACCACAGTCCACAACCCCTCCTGGATACAACACAAGGCTAAAATTATACTTAAATCCCAAATATTAACCAAGTATTATAGTCTGCAAATTCAGCCGCAAAGATGCCAATTTTTCACCTGCAGACAGGGCTCTAAAAATTCTGAAATAAATACCACAGCGTTCCTCGCGTCGATAGCTTCGAAACGGGTACCTGCACGTCCAATTCCGAGCACCGTAGGCCAAGTTACAAATTCCACAGTATCGGTGCGCAAAATCTAACAACCATCCAACTGTAAACTCTTGTACAGATAAAAGGAAAAGTGTATACCTTCGGGAAGGTCTCCAAAAATTCCAAGAAAATTCCACGATGATCCTTGTGTCGAGTAGATGAAAAAAGTCTATAAGCACGTCCTGATCCGAGACTCGTGCGCGAAGATCTCCTCAAAAGAAGGTGCTGCCCTCTCCAAAAACTCACAGCAAGAAGGGTCCCAATGAGCACGAGAAAACACCTCGAAAAACACGAAATCTAAAAATGTACGAAAACCCAAAATCGTAGCCTCACCTGTCACGAATCCAGCAGCGAAGAAATCGCTCTAAAAGATGGTCGGAGTAGGTCGGGGGAGCTCGTACACCGAAGAGCGACGGAAGAAACACCGAAAAAAGAGCGTCGCGCCGAGCCAAGAAAATGAGAATCTCGAAAAGCGTGCCCCCAAAAATCCCCAAACTCTGCAGATGGAAGCTTGACTGCGCGAGGAACAACTTTGGTAAAGGGCTCTTGGCGGTTTGAAGCTCGGAAGTGCCAAAAAGTTGAAGAAGAAGAGGGCTCGGGCCTTAAATAGGCCGCAGAAAAACAATTGGAGAAATACCAAGGGTGTCCCAACTTTCGGGCGCCCGAATTCGGGCGCAGCGGCGAGTTACTGTAGCCGCCCGGAAAATCCTAGTGCGGCCACGTCACCCGCACAGCAAACAGCTGTGCGGGGCGCGCCGGGAGTGGCCACGTGGCACTCCCGGTGACCGACACGTGTCCCGCACAGCAAACAGCTGTGCGGGGCGCGTGCGGTGCCGCCGCGTGGCACCTACCCGGTCAAACCGGGTAGGTGGCGCCCGCCAGTGGCAGGGCGACACGTGGCCCTGCCACTGTCGCGGTCACACGTGCGGGCAGGCGCCGCACTGGCCGCCTGCCACGCACGCGCCCCGAGGCGCCTCTCCGCGACCCCGTGCGCCGCGCCTCGTGAGCCCGCGAATGGCGTGCCGACACGTGTCCCCTGCACCCGGTCCACGCACACTACTTTGGTTCCGTGGACCGCGCCGCGTGCACCGACCAACCGGGGACTGCCACGCGTCCACCCGCCTTGGTCCATGCACCGCCGCGCCAAACCCGTAGACCGCGCATCACGAGCCCGCCAATCAGGCGGCGCCACGTGTCCATGCGCCGGGTCCGTGCACCCAGCCGCGCTCCTCCGTGGACCGAGTGCTGCGGACCGGCCCAATCACAAGCCGCCACGTGGCAGCCGGCGGTCCACGGCCCCTCCCATGCACCGAAATTCAGCGAAAACTTCCGGGAGTCCGTTTTGGGGCATCCGGACTCAGAATCAAACAAGCAAATAGCCGTTTTCAAGCATTTTTCCGTGCTGAATCCAAATCCAACCTTTGTTTGGCCCAGAACCATTTCAAAAGTTCGGCAAATGCAGCAGAAGGCCAATCCAGCTGTGGATATCACACAGGGTCCACCAGTGGCATCCCTTTGATGCACTATGGGCCAGATACACCAACACTAGGTGTTCTACACCACGGTTCATGGGAGAAGCAACACGGGGGTCAGGGTCACAACAGTGTTCCCTTTTGGATTACAGATGAGTTTGGGTCGACGCAGATCTACGCGGAAGCCCCAGCTTGATTGGGAGTTTTCCGGGCATTGTGCGCCGATAGAGGACTGGCTTCGGGGAAGCCTCGACTTCACCGTGGAGTGCAGAAAATTTGGTTATACTTGGGACAGGTGTACTTTGAGTTTACAACGGAGTTCGGGAGGTTCCGGACTGACGCGAAAGATCCGAGGGCAAAAAGTGAGTTGGAGTTGGCAGTTTTGGAGCCGGTTTTTGGTTTGAGCACACCGACTCCACGGTTGAGCTTTTCGGGGAGGAAAAGCTTTGAGCATGTGTATTTTCTGATTACAGCGGGTTTCGGGAGGTTCCGGACTGGTGCGGAGGCCCCGAGGGCAAAAAATGAGTTGATAGGGGCATTTAATGGATTAATTAATTAATTTATTTAATTGGTGGTTTTGGGGCTTTGGTCTGGGAGGTTTGAAGGAAAGATATGAATTAGTGTTGTGATTTGGTTAGGGGAGTGGATTAATGTCAATTGGATTTTTAGTGTTTGTTGGATATTTTTGGGAGCATTAAATGCTCCCAACCACCCCCCCTCCCTCTCCTCTTTAATTAGCACTCCTAATTAGCACGCCACCAAACCACCACCCTCTCCACCTGCAAGCAGAGGAAGTAAAAGAAAATAGAGGAAAAGGAAGTAGGGGAGAAAGGAGAAGAAGAAGAATATGAGAGAGGATGAAATGAAAGAAATGGATGAGAACTTGACGGTGCGAACTTCCTTTCGGAGCCGTGGAGCCGGGCGGAGAGCGCGTCGAGCGGCGCGCGACGGCTTGGAGTGAGAGGTAAGTGCTGTTTTTGTGGTTTTTCTTGTGAGTTTTGAGTCGGCTGTGGACTGTAGTCCACGTGCACCTTGGGTGCTGCAGCAGGGTGCCGCGCGGGCGCGCAAGGGCGCCGCACGCGGCAGGCGCCGGGCTGCTGCGCGGGCTCGTAGTCGGGCGCCGCGTAGCAGTGCGGGCGCACCAGGGCGCCGCGCGGCCTGGCGGGCGCTCCTGGGCGCCGCGCAGCAGTGCGGGCGCACCAGGGCGCCGCGCAGCCTGGTGGGCGCCGCGCGGCGGGCCCTGGCAGCCCGCGGGCGCGCGCGGCAGGCCCAGCGGCTGGCCGCGGGCGCGCCAGGCCGTGCAGGCAGCCGCTGGCAGCGAGCAGCGGAGCGTGCGCAGCGAGCTTCTCGCGTCGGCACGCGACGTTTTCGCCGTCTGGGGTCGATTTTCGCCGGAAATTGTGCGTGTTGGCCGGAATTATCCTGATTTCTTAGTTTTCTCTTTTTTTCCCTCACAGGTTGGCGTCGTTGTGGCGGTTTCGGCGCGGTGCTGTGGGGAGCCAGTTTTGGGAGCGCGGCGCGCGGTTTTCTCCAAAGTGAGACTGTGAGTGTTTGTGCGGTGGTTTTTGGGATTTTATCAGAAGGTGCATGTGTGTGAAGTGAGTGTGAGCCTAATGCGGATGTTGAGTTTGTGTGAGTTTTTTTAATTAGTGTGCTGATATTATGTGGACTTGTGTGATGGGTGAATGTGCTGTTTGTGGGTTGTGGATGAGCAAGAAGGTGTTGTGGATTGGAATGTATGTAGGTGGACTTAAGCAATTGAGGTATGGAAGCAAATAGTTTTTATTTGTGCTGAAGCTTTTGTATGAGTGCTGTGGAGGAATCAGTGTGTACTTGTGAGACTTTTATGTCTGATGATGTTTTGGGTGGATTAAATGAATAGTGTATGTGAGTAGTTATTTGAGAGCTGTGTTGGTGCTGAGGGAAGTATGAGTGATATGTGTATGTATTGTGGGATTACCTATAGATGTTGGACTTTGATTTAATTTATTGCGAAAAATGGGCATTTATTTTATGAGCGTGCAGAGGTTTTGGTGTGGCTTTTGGATTGAGGTGGATGTAAAATGGACTGTGAATGTCACGCCCCGAAACTGCTACCAATTTGGCATAGTTCGGGCGCGCTGAACAGACGCCGAACGGACAGAACCTCCCCTGTCCGCCCAAGGCTAAGCGACAAGATCATGTACAAGAATCACCCAGGAATTAATTCTAGATATACACAATCACAACGAGAGCACAACCAGTGCTAACAAGAACATAAGAGCAAGGTACGAGTATATAACAGTAAACATACAAGCAACAAAGAGAGAAACTCTATCTATTACAACCATTGCATTCGAGCATATGAATAATACATAGATCACATCCAAAACATCCTCACCCTATACAACATCTACTCTCAAAATGTAAAGACAAGGTGACAAGAGCTATAGATGTAGGGAGGCTGCTACCAACGTCTCTAGGGCGCCAAGCCCTTACCGCGATCCTCGCCGGGAGTACCTGTACTCGGCCCTGTAATAATAGTGGGATGAGAACTATGGTCCATAGTTCCCAGTGGGTTCGGCCACCGACTCCACCGGTCTTCCCACTAGGTCCAAGAGGGCAAAGCAGATAGATAGATAGATAGATATATCTGAAAACTGTAAATGCAGTAAATAACTACACTACTATGCCCAACACGGAAAAACATGTATGCATGCTCAGGGGAGAGATATCCAAATATATCACTATGTCCAAGAAGTACTATTTCATACTTGTTCTCTAACTCATTTTCAAGAAGTGTGGTTTTTAACACTTCATCTCAAATCTCACGGCACACCCGAAGGTTGCCCACGGCTCACTATCACGACGAGGGAGACTATGTCTCAACCTACCAATCGAACGCGTCTGCGGGACCTGACTGTCCCTCGGGGTGGCGTGCCCCGTGACCAACTCCGGAGTAGGCGGCCGTAGAGGAGCGACCTCCACCAGCCTAAAACAGACTATGAGCATGATCCAATCCTCTCCACACGAGGATACCCTATCTATAAGGTTGATAGCAACTGAGATCCCTATAGATAATACACAACCTATGTCTCACATGTGTCATGATAGGTTTACCTACACTACTTTTCATATGCCACTCGTTCATTTATTGTGTGGTGTTCACAATTTCTACATATATGCCACTCGTTCATTTATTGTCGACTCACAAGTCCAACACCCAATCCGCACTATAGGATTCCTCGGTATCGACCCAATCTTTCCCAATCCACATATTAGCATAACATTTGCTAAATATCTATATCAACCGGAAAGTATAAAGATGGCAATACATACTATCCTACAATGCAATGGTGCGATATGCAATAGTGTAAGTGGCTAAGACATAGAGAGAAGCCCAACGGCTTCGGTAAAAGCACCACCCACCTCGGGTCCTTGGCTCGGCTCGGCTCTCCAAAAAAATCTACGAGAGCACCGGTCTCGATCACAAGGGTCGCCTCAAGTCGGATGTCCTAAACAAGTCCAAAACGGCCTATTAATAACCTCCAAGCACTATGCTTAGTGCTTTCACGTGCGCGCAAAAGCGCCGACGAAAGACGACGAACTTCCACGATTTGTGGCCTGGATCGTCAAGGGTTTACCCAAAACCCCTCCATGATGGAAGGATTCCATTTAAATCCCCCACCAAAATTACTAATGTAATTATTTCTCTTTTTGCCTCAAAAGTCCTAGAGCGCGTATTTCGGCTCTAACTTTTCGACCGTTTGACGGAATGTCGATCCGTCTTCGCCAACACGTTTCTTTACATAGTAATTGGGTTTCCATAGGTTCAAATGAGATCAATCCCATGAAAATCCAAAAACTCCTCTTTTAACCCTAGGTTTCATATACACATTCATTATGATTTTTCCACGATTTTCGCCGATTTCTTCGACAAGAATTCTTCTAAGATCATATAGATTTTAGATCTAAAAACATTACGGCAAAACCAAATTTATTTTTTTACAAAACTCACCTCAAAGAGCTAGGATTCCAAGCTTTTCTTGGTTCAAAAGCTCGCCCTCGCTCGCCTTAGTCTCCTCGCAAATCGCTCCGCGATTTCGTGCGCGTTAGAGTGAGTAATTTTAGAGAGAGAAGGTGAGGTGAGAAGGAACGAGAGAGCCTTCCATGGAGGTGTGCTCTGTATGAGTGCGTGCGTGGGGTGCGTGGGTGGAGAAGAAGAAGAAAAGGGAAAGTGTTTTATGCAGGACCCCCCACAATAGTGTTAATTTACTATTTAGTCCAATTTTATCTGATACTTGCCTGCGGAACCCTTCTGGATGTCCGTTTGTGCTCAAATTTGACGGGCAGGCTCATCTCAACTTAATTTATCACGAGATATTTTAAATTTTCAGTTTGGGCTATTTTTGGGTCACCAAAAGTCTCGCTGTACTTAAAATCGCTGTCAGGTACCTTTCTCACTGCTCGGGTATCCGATTGATGCGAAACTTTTATTGTAACCTTAAAACATAATTACGAAGCTCCCGTAATTTTCTCAGAATTTTTCGACACTGTTGGCGGAGCCCGTTCTCACTATCTGGCATCCGATCAACACGAAACTTTTTCTGTGGCCTTAAAATAATATTACGGAGCTCCCCGAATTTTTTTGGAATTTTCCGACACTGTGAATTTTCTGCTAATTTATCTGCCCCGTCTCTCACAGAAAATATTAAATCTTCTGTTTTCGCTCCGATTTCGGCGCAGGTCATTTTCAACCTATATTATGCTTCTATGAGTCCAATAAAAATAGTATCTTACACTATTTTTATTTTTATTTATATAATAATTTTTCCGACTTACTATATCCCACCGTAACTTCTATATTGTATTCTTTTAAAAGTTGAACTTGCACATTTTACCTATGGTTAATTAGGATTTCTTTGAATTAATTGGGCATATTCTACTTAATGTCTAACTTCTACTTTTAGAAGTTCGGTATCCTACATTCTTCCCCCCTTAAGCAATTTCGTCCGCGAAATTGAAATTTAATGCAATTCAACCGAATCGAAATTCATACCTCTAATTCATCTCCTCGAAGAGATGAGGATGGTGCGCCCTCATCGTTTCCTCAAGTTCCCACGTGGCTTCGCGATCATCGTGATTGCTCCACCGGACCCTGACATAAGGAATCTCGCGGTTCCTCAATTTGCGCACCTCCCGAGCAATAATCGCCACCGGGAACTCCTCATAGCTCAAGTCATCCTGAAGCTCCGGCGGCTCATATAGCATCGCATGCTCCGGATCGGGTACATATTTGCGGAGATTGGAGACGTGGAAGACGTTATGTACATCCGCCAACTTCGGCGGCAATGCAAGCCGGTACGCCACCGTTCCCACACGCTCCAATATCTCATAGGGGCCAATATAGCGGGGACTTAGTTTTCCCCGCACTCCAAATCGCTTCACGCCCCTCATGGGCGAAACCTTCAAGAAGACGCGGTCGCCCACCGCGAATTCCAAATCCCGCCGACGCTTGTCCGCGTAGCTTTGTTGCCGAGATTGCGCCGTAAGCAATCTTTTGCGAGCAAGGCGGACCTTCTCCTCCGCCTCCCGCAAAATGTCCGGCCCGAACTCCGTGCGCTCGCCCACATCACTCCAATAGATAGGGGATCGACACTTCCGTCCATAAAGAGCCTCGAACGGTGCCATCTCCAAACTAGCGTGATAACTGTTGTTGTAGGCGAACTCGGCCATCGGCAAGTACTTGCACCAACCGCCCTTGTAATCGATGACGCACGCCCGCAACATGTCCTCCAAGGTCTGAATGGTTCTCTCTGTCTGACCATCAGTCTGAGGGTGAAAAGCGGTGCTAAAATCGAGCCGTGTGCCAAGGGCCTCCTGCAGATTCCTCCAGAAATGCGAGGTGAACTTGGGGTCTCGGTCCGATACAATCGACTTCGGCACCCCGTGCAGCCTCACCACCTCGTCAAGATATACCTGTGCCAACTTCTCTCCCGCCCAGGTGGTGTGGACCGGCAAGAAATGTGCCGACTTGGTGAGACGATCCACAATCACCCAGATCGAGTCGTGGCCTCCTGTTGAGCGAGGCAACCCGACGATGAAGTCCATAGAGATGTCCTCCCACTTCCACACGGGAATAGGCAAGCTTTGGAGTTTCCCCGCCGGGAGTCGACGCTCCGCTTTTATCTGTTGACATGTAAGGCACTTTGCCACGAAGCGCCCAATGTCCGCCTTCATCCCCGGCCACCAATAGAGCATCTTCAACTCGTGGTACATCTTGGTGCCACCAGGGTGCTCGGCATAAGGTGACCGATGCGCCTCTCGCAATATCAGTTCGCGGAGCTCCTCATTTTCCGGCACACACCAACGGTTCCGAAACCGAAGTGTGCCATCGGCGTGTACATGGAAATCGCCGCCTTTGCCCTCCTCGATGTCACGCCGCACCTTTTGGAGACTTGAGTCGGAAGGCTGCACATTCTTGATCCTCTCCAACAAGGTCGGCTGAATAATAAGCGCCATCATCAGGGCCGGCACCCCGGGAGCGACTACCTCAAGGTTCATCCGCCCCATGTCCAAACATAACGGCATTTGATTCGTGACGTCCATAGCGAGGTTCCTCGCCGTCTTTCTACTTAGTGCATCGGCGACCACGTTTGCTTTGCCGGGGTGGTAAAGGATATCGACATCATAATCCTTCAGCAGCTCCAACCACCGCCGTTGCCGCAAATTGAGCTCCTTCTGGGTGAATAAGTACTTGAGGCTTTTGTGGTCGGTGTAGATCTCGCAATGTGCACCATACAAGTAGTGCCTCCACAACTTCAGCGCGAAGATCACCGCCGCCAACTCCAAATCGTGAATGGGATAGTTCTTTTCGTGGTCCTTCAACTGGCGGGATGCATAAGCGATCACTTTTCCGCCCTGCATCAGGACACACCCCAGACCCAGATAGGATGCGTCGCTATACACCACGAAGTCCTCGCCCTGCACCGGTAAGGCGAGAATAGGAGCCGACGTCAACCTTTTCTTCAATTCAATGAAACCCCGGTCGCATTCGTCGCTCCAAACGAACTTGACGCCCTTTTGCGTCAGCCGAGTAAGTGGAGTCACAATCCTCGAGAAACCCTCCACGAACCGTCGATAATACCCGGCCAAGCCCACAAAACTGCGGACTTCCGTGACATTCGTCGGGCGCGGCCAATCCCTAACCGCCTCAATTTTCTTCGGGTCAACTGAAATCCCCCCCTCAGAAATAATATGCCCGAGGAAAGCCACCTCGCGGAGCCAAAACTCGCACTTCTTCAGTCTTGCAAATAGCTTCTCCTCCCGAAGGATTTGAAGCACTATCCGCAAATGCTCCGCGTGCTCCTCGTCGCTCCGCGAATAGACCAAAATGTCGTCAATGAAGACCACGACAAATCGGTCCAAGTACTCCCTGAACACACGGTTCATCAGATCCATGAACGCCGCCGGGGCGTTAGTAAGCCCGAAAGGCATGACCGTGTATTCGTAGTGACCATAGCGTGTGCGAAACGCCGTTTTCTGAACATCCTCCGGCTTGATTTTCAACTGGTGGTAGCCGGATTGGAGGTCAATTTTGGAGTACACTAGCGACCCTTGCAATTGGTCAAACAAGTCGTCGATTCTGGGTAACGGGTACTTGTTTTTGATGGTAACCTTGTTCAACTCCCGATAATCCACACAGAGTCGAAAAGAACCATCCTTCTTGCGCACAAATAATACCGGGGCTCCCCACGGCGATACACTTGGCCGAATGAACCCTTTGTCGAGAAGATCCTGCAACTGATCCCTCAACTCCTTCAATTCTGCCGGCGCCATACGATACGGGGCCTTCGAGATCGGCGCCGTCCCGGGAATCAAGTCTATGATGAACTCGATCGCCCGATCCGGCGGCATCCCCGGTAACTCCGCGGGAAACACATCAGGAAACTCCCGCACCACCAATAACTCCTCCATGATCGGAGTCGCACGGTCCACCTCCACAACGGTCGCCAAAAATGCCGGGCAACCGCTATGGACCAACTTCCTCGCTCTCGTCGCCGACACCGTTGCAACGAAGCACGAGCTTTGATGAGCTCGATAGATAACCTCCTCCTGTCCCGGCTCCCGAAAAGTGACCAACTTCCTCCTGCAGTCGATCACAGCGTGATACTTCGAGAGCCAGTCCATGCCCAAGATGACATCGAACGCCTCCAACTTCTTGAGCTCGAGCAACCGGACGGGCATAATCCAGTCGCCCACTTGCACCGGGCAGGATAAGCACCCCGTGTAAGTAATAGATGACGACTCCGGGCCTTCGACTCGCCACTTGCCCGTTGCCTCCAAGATAATACCATGAGTGCGTGCAAATGATCCGCTAATGAATGAATGCGTAGCACCTGTATCAAAAATTGCCCTGGAGCGAACTCCATGTATTAGAACCATACCTGCCACGACACTGGGCTCCTCGATGTCGACAGGATCCTGGGCCTGGGCCTGAACGGCGAATACCCGCCCGCTCGGCGCCGATCGCGTCATCTCCTGCTGCCTAGGAGCCATCGCGCGCCCCGCAGAGACGGGAACATAAGGAGCGCCTCCATAATGAACAGGGTTTGCCGGAGTCGACGCAGTTGAGGGGGCACGCGAACCCCTCGCTGGGCACTCTCGGCTCATGTGCCCCTCCTGCCCGCAGCTATAGCATCTGCCCTCACGCTGCCTGCACTGCTGCACCCGGTGGTCCCTGCTACCGCATATAATGCAAGGCCGTGGTCCCTGCCTCCACGGCTGCGATCTCGGTTGCTTCGGGGGCCTCCTGGAGCTAGACTGTGCCCCCGAACCACCGCCCTGGCGCTTCTTGCCCTTATCCTTGGACCCCGCCGCCATCTCGCGCTCCTCGCGCACATGGGCATCCCCGTGCTCTGCCCACAGCGCTCGATCAAGAACCTCGGCGTAGGTCGTGAGCTTGAACAGCTGCACGGCCCGGTAGATCCAGGGCTTAAGCCCCCGCAGAAACCAATCGGCCCGGTCCGCATCGTCGCGAACAACATCGGGAACACAGTCGATGATGTGGGTGAACTCCTCCTCGTACTCCATCACCGAGCGATTTCCCTGCTGCAGCTTGCGGAACTTTTCCTTCATCACCCGCTTATCGGCGTCGGGAAAGTAGTGCCCGTACACCGTCCTCTTGAACTCCCCCCACAACATCGGAGGAAGATGCGCGGGTCGATCACGCTGCACCCGCTTCCACCATACTAACGCCGGTTCTCCAAAACTATGCGTGGCCAGGGGCACCTTGTCCCTTTCCAGGACAGGGAGATCTCCAAAGATAGTCTCCATAGCGCCTAACCACAACTCCACTACCGCCGGCTCCATCTTCCCTCCCTCGAAGGTCCGAGGTTTGAACTTTAGGAACTGCATCAGAACTGCCAATGCGCGCTCCCGCTCCGCCTTTTCCGCCGTCATATCGGGTGTAGTAGAACCCGATGCCGCCAGAGGCGCACTCCTCGGAAGGGGGCACGCCGACAGTGGAACGGCCCCCACGCCCTCACCCTCAACCGCTCCCGGCGCGTGAGTCGAGGGTGCAGGCGGATCACGGCTCCCAGCCGCCGTCGCGGCCGCCAACGCTGCCTGCTGCTCCAACAGTGACTGGAGCTGCTCCAATTGAGCCCCCTGGCGCTGCATCGCGCCTACCAAAGCAGCGACCTGCTCTCGCAGCTCCTGCACCTCGCCAGATCCCGACTGCTCGGGCGCCGCTGGAGGCGGCACCGGAGAGGACCTACGAGTGTGGCGTCTCCCTGACATTCTTTCCTGGAAACAAGAACTTAGTCAGTTAGTTTAACCCGATAGCTCCTTAGCATTTACGAAACTAGACAACTCAATAATAAATCGGGCGGAAGCATACAAGCATACTAGTCCTAGACCCTTAGCATCATGCCGTCGGCCGCCGACATAACACTTCGTGTCACCGAACAAGCACACTTGAATCCGTCTCTATTCTCAATTAGAGACATATAATCTTCTTTGACCCAATCGATTTCACTTCCGCCAACGTCAAGGGTTCACGTTTCACTCACGTCCCTACAACCTTAGGGTTTACCAGCCTAGGGTTTCCTAAGTCATCCTAGACTCTCTCTCTTTACTTGCTCTTATCTTGCTCTGATACCACTTTATCTGTCACGCCCCGAAACTGCTACCAATTTGGCATAGTTCGGGCGCGCTGAACAGACGCCGAACGGACAGAACCTCCCCTGTCCGCCCAAGGCTAAGCAACAAGATCATGTACAAGAATCACCCAGGAATTAATTCTAGATATACACAATCACAACGAGAGCACAACCAGTGCTAACAAGAACATAAGAGCAAGGTACGAGTATATAACAGTAAACATACAAGCAACAAAGAGAGAAACTCTATCTATTACAACCATTGCATTCGAGCATATGAATAATACATAGATCACATCCAAAACATCCTCACCCTATACAACATCTACTCTCAAAATGTAAAGACAAGGTGACAAGAGCTATAGATGTAGGGAGGCTGCTACCAACGTCTCTAGGGCGCCAAGCCCTTACCGCGATCCTCGCCGGGAGTACCTGTACTCGGCCCTGTAATAATAGTGGGATGAGAACTATGGTCCATAGTTCCCAGTGGGTTCGGCCACCGACTCCACCGGTCTTCCCACTAGGTCCAAGAGGGCAAAGCAGATAGATAGATAGATAGATATATCTGAAAACTGTAAATGCAGTAAATAACTACACTACTATGCCCAACACGGAAAAACATGTATGCATGCTCAGGGGAGAGATATCCAAATATATCACTATGTCCAAGAAGTACTATTTCATACTTGTTCTCTAACTCATTTTCAAGAAGTGTGGTTTTTAACACTTCATCTCAAATCTCACGGCACACCCGAAGGTTGCCCACGGCTCACTATCACGACGAGGGAGACTATGTCTCAACCTACCAATCGAACGCGTCTGCGGGACCTGACTGTCCCTCGGGGTGGCGTGCCCCGTGACCAACTCCGGAGTAGGCGGCCGTAGAGGAGCGACCTCCACCAGCCTAAAACAGACTATGAGCATGATCCAATCCTCTCCACACGAGGATACCCTATCTATAAGGTTGATAGCAACTGAGATCCCTATAGATAATACACAACCTATGTTTCACATGTGTCATGATAGGTTTACCTACACTACTTTTCATATGCCACTCGTTCATTTATTGTGTGGTGTTCACAATTTCTACATATATGCCACTCGTTCATTTATTGTCGACTCACAAGTCCAACACCCAATCCGCACTATAGGATTCCTCGGTATCGACCCAATCTTTCCCAATCCACATATTAGCATAACTTTTGCTAAATATCTATATCAACCGGAAAGTATAAAGATGGCAATACATACTATCCTACAATGCAATGGTGCGATATGCAATAGTGTAAGTGGCTAAGACATAGAGAGAAGCCCAACAGCTTCGGTAAAAGCACCACCCACCTCGGGTCCTTGTCTCGGCTCGGCTCTCCAAA
This sequence comes from Tillandsia fasciculata, assembly GCA_029168755.2. NCBI lineage: Eukaryota > Viridiplantae > Streptophyta > Magnoliopsida > Poales > Bromeliaceae > Tillandsia > Tillandsia fasciculata. The sequence goes on along the minus strand of JAQOTM010000104.1, from coordinate 368,500 downwards.
AAAAATCTACGAGAGCACCGGTCTCGATCACAAGGGTCGCCTCAAGTCGGATGTCCTAAACAAGTCCAAAACGGCCTATTAATAACCTCCAAGCACTATGCTTAGTGCTTTCACGTGTGCGCAAAAGCGCCGACGAAAGACGACGAACTTCCACGATTTGTGGCCTGGATCGTCAAGGGTTTACCCAAAACCCCTCCATGATGGAAGGATTCAATTTAAATCCCCCACCAAAATTACTAATGTAATTATTTCTCTTTTTGCCTCAAAAGTCCTAGAGCGCGTATTTCGGCTCTAACTTTTCGACCGTTTGACGGAATGTCGATCCGTCTTCGCCAACACGTTTCTTTACATAGTAATTGGGTTTCCATAGGTTCAAATGAGATCAATCCCATGAAAATCCAAGAACTCCTCTCTTAACCCTAGGTTTCATATACACATTCATTATGATTTTTCCACGATTTTCGCCGATTTCTTCGACAAGAATTCTTCTAAGATCATATAGATTTTAGATCTAAAAACATTACGGCAAAACCAAATTTATTTTTTTACAAAACTCACCTCAAAGAGCTATGATTCCAAGCTTTTCTTGGTTCAAAAGCTCGCCCTCGCTCGCCTTAGTCTCCTCGCAAATCGCTCCGCGATTTCGTGCGCGTTAGAGTGAGTAATTTTAGAGAGAGAAGGTGAGGTGAGAAGGAACGAGAGAGCCTTCCATGGAGGTGTGCTCTGTATGAGTGCGTGCGTGGGGTGCGTGGGTGGAGAAGAAGAAGAAAAGGGAAAGTCATAAAAGCAGGACCCCCCAACAATAGTGTTAATTTACTATTTAGTCCAATTTTATCTGATACTTGCCTGCGGAACCCTTCTGGATGTCCGTTTGTGCTCAAATTTGACGGGCAGGCTCATCTCAACTTAATTTATCACGAGATATTTTAAATTTTCAGTTTGGGCTATTTTTGGGTCACCAAAAGTCTCGCTGTACTTAAAATCGCTGTCAGGTACCTTTCTCACTGCTCGGGTATCCGATTGATGCGAAACTTTTATTGTAACCTTAAAACATAATTACGAAGCTCCCGTAATTTTCTCAGAATTTTTCGACACTGTTGGCGGAGCCCGTTCTCACTATCTGGCATCCGATCAACACGAAACTTTTTCTGTGGCCTTAAAATAATATTACGGAGCTCCCCGAATTTTTTTGGAATTTTCCGACACTGTGAATTTTCTGCTAATTTATCTGCCCCGTCTCTCACAGAAAATATTAAATCTTCTGTTTTCGCTCCGATTTCAGCGCAGGTCATTTTCAACCTATATTATGCTTCTATGAGTCCAATAAAAATAGTATCTTACACTATTTTTATTTTTATTTATATAATAATTTTTCCGACTTACTATATCCCACCGTAACTTCTATATTGTATTCTTTTAAAAGTTGAACTTGCACATTTTACCTATGGTTAATTAGGATTTCTTTGAATTAATTGGGCATATTCTACTTAATGTCTAACTTCTACTTTTAGAAGTTCGGTATCCTACAGTGAACACCTAGTAGTTGCTGATGGACTTATGAGTGCTACGAAAGTTAGCTGTGGGTGAGCCGGGTGTGTGCAGATTTTTATAGCGGACTCGAGGGATTTTACTCAAACTTCTGGGGATTTTTCCGGGTACGCGGCAGTGTGCGCGCGCGCGGCGCATTTTTCGAAGTTCGTCAGTTCGTGGTTGCGGCACTTCACCGACTTCAGTGATTGCCTGCGGAAAGCGTTCCAGGTGGGTTGGAATTCTCCAAAAATTATGTAATGCCCTTTAATGCTATTGAACGCAACTTGATCATGGTTATTAGGCATTTTCGCTGTTTTTACATCTGATAGTTGCCTGAAATTTTCTGAAAAATCTATTGGAACCCCGGATTATTTTTAGTAGATCCCTGATATCATGTGACACTAGGTTTCATGCTTTGTTTGCATCATGATTGCACCTGAACCGTTTTAAAAATCGAGAAAACCCGTTTTAAGGGAAAATCAATGTTTTCAAAGATGGTTTTTAATTATGAGATGCCAAGTGTATGGCATAGGTTCAGGGTGCTTGTATACTCGTGCCGGGGGGCCGAGTGGATTTTTAGAGCATGTGTGTCGAGTTCTAGTGTCAGGTGGGATGAGTTTCCTTGTGGGGAATGGGTGATTGCTCTAGATTGTGTTCTCCGTTTTAATCGTTGAGGTGGTTGATGCCCTGGCTGAGTTACCAGGTGATTACTTGCCCCTGGCCGAGTTACCAGGTGGTTGATGCCCTGGCCGAGTTACCAGGTGATTACTTGCCCCTGGCCGAGTTACCAGGTGGTTGATGCCCTGGCCGAGTTACCAGGTGACTACTTGCCCCTGGCCGAGTTACCAGGTGGTTGATGCCCTGGCCGAGTTACCAGGTGATTACTTGCCCCTGGCCGAGTTACCAGGTGGTTGATGCCCTGGCCGAGTTACCAGGTGATTTCTTGCCCCTGGCCGAGTTACCAGGTGGTTGATGCCCTGGCCGAGTTACCAGGTGGTTATTTGCCCCTGGCCGAGTTACCAGGTGGTTACTTGCCCCTGGCCGAGTTACCAGGTGGTTGATGCCCTGGCCGAGTTACCAGGTGGCTTCTTGATTGAGACTGAGATAGTCGGACAGGACGCCCCACGTAAATCCCGTCCTCATTGGGATGTGTGGTAGTGGGCAGGTGCGTTCCTAGTCGACAGGCGCAGGCCTGACTGGACCCTAGGTGGCAGTCTTTGGGATTGGGTGTTATGAGCGGGTGGTCACACATTATGTTCTTAGATGGTTTTTCTTTGAGCTTATGTTGAGACACTTTAGCTGTAGTTTTCTTTCAGCTTACCATTATCTATCTATCTATCTGCATACCTATCTGTTTTGCCTCCAGTAGACTTAGTGGGCATACCGTGGATTTTGGGACGGTACCCACTGAGATCTGCCTTCTGCAGTAGATCTCACACCCGCTGCGGTGACAGGTTGAGGCAGCTGTTCCGGCTTGGTTCGCGCGGAGACAGCAGATCGAGGTGAGGACGCGGCCGATTAGTTCCTTACCAGCATTGAGAGTCTGAGGTAGATGTACCCAGTGTATTTTATGTTTCCACTTTTGTACTGGACATTCTGAGAGAGTTGTGAGGATAGTATTTGTTTTATTCCTGTGAGACTTTGTACCTTGAGGTTTTGTGTACTAGTGGAGATTTTACTATCCCAGATGTTCAGTTTTATTCTATAGCTTTTGGTTTTAGTTTCAGCTCTGATACATGTTTTTAGCTATAGATCTGACTTGCAGGGTAGACGCTTCGTCTGTGCGGCAGTTTTCGTACAGATGGCGGATCTGTGGGCGAGCCCGGGTCGCAGTTTCGACCCCGGGGCGTGACAAGTACACCCAACTCATTCTGGTAAAATCATCAGTAAACAACAAAAAGTACTTACTTTTGTTAAAAGAAAGAGTTTGCATTGGACCACAAATGTCGGCATGTATCAATTGTAGAGGTCTTGAAGCTCTCCAAGATTTTCCAATGGGAAAAGAAATTCGGTGTTGCTTGCCATAAACACACCCTTCACAAACTTCATCCATACAATCTATTCCCGGTAAGCCAAACACCATTTTCTTTTGACTCAACAATTTCAATCCATTAAAATGTAAATGACCATAACGCAAATGCCAAAGCCATGATTCATTTTTAGTATTGGCAACCAAAGCATGCTCGTCAATACATGAAATGTCAAGTACAAACATCTTATTTTCAGCCATATGAATTTCAATCAGAGGCATTTCAGATCTTTCATGACTAATCTCACAAAAATTATCATGAAACTTAACATGATATCCTCTTTCAATCAGTTGTCCAACACTTAGTAAGTTATGAGCCAATGAAGGTACATAATAAACATCATTGATAAGCTTTTCCATACCTGACTTAGTTTTTATAGCAACTGTCCATTTTCCTTCAATTTGTAGAACCTTATCATCTCCGAGCCGAACTTGCAATTTTACGGCATCAACGTGACGAAAAAGGTTCTTAAATCCCGACATATGGTTGCTACATCCACTATCCAAAATCCACAAATCAGCACTACTAACATTAGAATTCAGACAGGTAAGAAATAGTTTACCTTCTTCTTCTTTCTTTTCTGTATAGTTGGCTTGTTGTTTTGCTTTAGCCCAACAATAAGATTCTATATGACCATATTTCTTACAAAAATGACATTACTTACTTTTATAGCCTTGGCTTTGGTTGCTTTTCTCGTTGTCATCTTGTTGATAGTTTGTATCGAATCTTCCTCTACTATAGCCTCGGCCTCTTCCACGACCGCGAAAGCCACTTCTTCCACGGCCTCTTCCTGCATATTTTTGGTCGCCTCTTGACTTCGAATTCTCAACTCTTGAGTCAAATGCATTTTCTGCACTTTTCTCAATTGATCTGTTTAGTCGCTGTTCATGAGCTAAAAGAGAACCAATTAATTTATTAAATGAATAAATTGATAAGTCCTTTGATTCCTCTATGGCGGCGACAATATGATCAAATTTAGGAGGAAGACTTCTCAAAACTTTTTCGACCACTTTCTTATCAGAAATATCATCACCAAGACATTTCATCTGATTAATAATGATGGCAATTCGAGAAAAGTATTCATGCATACCTTCGGTATTTTTCATGTAGAGATTTTCAAATTCTTTTTGGAGAGTTTGTAGCTTCACCGTTCGAACTCGGTCATTTCCTTGATATTCTTGCTTCAAGATAGTCCAAGCTTCATTTGATTTGGTGGCATTTGCAATTCGAGGAAAAATAGTGTCGTGCACTGCCTGCTGCAACACAAGCAACGCCTTGGCATCCTTTTTGCGGAACTCTTTTTGATCTGCTGTCTTATCTGTACTTTTTGAATTTTCTGCTTCTGCATAACCATACTCAACTAGATCCCAAAGATCTTGTGAAATAAAAAAAGTTCGCATTTTGATGCTCCAAAATTCATAATTTTCTCCATTAAAAATTGGAACCAAGGATTGAGAGAGATTAAGTGCACTTGAGTTACTCATCATGGAAACAAGTGTAATGAGAATATACCTCTCTTTGTACAACGACCCTTCCGACTGCTTCTTGCTTGAATACCACAACGCCCAGTCTTGATAACAACGGGGCTCCGATACCAATTGTAGGGTGAAAAAGCTTTCTAAAGTAAAAACTTACTAATAAAATTTGCTACAGCAAATGAAGTGGAAGAAACACTTTTAAACTCAAACAACTTTTTTTTCTTGTCACCTACAAGCTTACAATCAAAAGATTTAAATAGAAGAAAAAAACTTAAAGTTTAAGAAAACTCAACACATGTTCTCCACTACACCTACTACACATGTGCTCCTAAAAACTAGTTAGCATGAACTCCACTACATAACCCACTACTTACACAAATTAATCCATCACTCCATGACTTAGTCAATTTCTAACTAAATTGGTCCAATACTAGCACTACTTGCATAATAATAGGACCACTAACATCATGTTGCATCATTTTCCAACAGATATGAGTATCTGCAATAGCACAAGCTTTTGTAGTTATTTCTTTTCGTGTAAATCTGATTAGTGCACAATTGGATTATGGATATTAGATTAGCTATGATGCAAATCTATCTCATTGCCCAATTAATGCTTCAATGTTGTCAAAGCTCCCCTACTTGCTTTTCTTCTTTTGTATTTAAATGAGGGTTGTAATTATCTTCTACCTTAATCCAGTCTTTGTGATTTATGTGATTGAGGAGTTTGCAAAGCTCCTTCCAAGCCTGTTCTTGTTCTCTTATTTTATCTTTTGAACTTCGAAGAATGGAAACTTTCTTTTATAAAATTTTCATTTGTATTTAGTTGGCATTGGATCAGATTTCTTACTTCTGATCAATCAATTTCGCTGACTTGAGAATTAATAGTTATGAAATGGTACTACTCTGTCACATCAAAGTTTGGAGAGAGAACTCAAGTTTGTTTGTAAATTTTGGATCTTTTATCAAATCAAATTGGCTATATGTGATGCTTTGATGTTGTTCCTATTATTGTGTCACCTGCTTGATGTAATGACCTTGATACATAGGTAAGCTGTGTTGCAGGGAATTAAATTGTTCATATGCAATTGATGGTTGTCATGTTGCTCATTTTTGGAAAATTTCAGGAGAACATATGTATATGGAAAGATAATTAGTATATTTACCTGCTTAAGGTGCCACGTAATACTGAGATTTTTGTTTATAGTGGAGTGATGATTTTGAGCTTTATGTTGAAGTGTTAATGTAGAATTATAAATGTGTTGGTGAATCACAAGTCTGCGAGATTATAGGCAAGGCCATTGTCGATCTTTCTTTGCTGTGCACTGGTATGATACTATACCTGTTCTCCTAATTACTTGTTTGTTAACAAATTCAGTCAGATATTTCTAGGCTGTCTTCTATGTTGGAACTTGGAGCTAATGAATCTAAATGATTTCTAATCATTGTCAAACAGATTAAGTTGAGTATATTGTCCAAGTACAACGTGCAGTAGTACCTTACTTATGAATTGAATTAATGAAAGCTGGCTGATTCTGTACAAGATTGTGGCTGACCCAAACTAGTTAAAGATTAAAGGCTGTTGTATTCCTAGGAATCTAGTATGTTAAATAATGCCATATTACACTTGCTTAGTTGTTATCTCTGTCAGATTTAATAAATTGGAATATTATCATCTACAAAAATCAGAATGTATTTTATGGTAAGTGGAAGCAGTCAAGTCATTAGGAAAATCATCTATTTTGAAGTTAATAATGCTCTTTTTTGGGAATGTCCCATTACAAAGTGCTTTTGTGTGGTGAATTATCTTCCACTGGTATTTTGATTGAGTGTTCTCTTAGGAAAATCATCTATTCATAAAAACGTTTTGATTGAGTGTTCTCTTAAAGAAGACAATGGGTATTTTGATTTAGGGAATTTTAAATATAACTATTTATGTAGGTTATGTGTTGCCTAGTCATTTATAAGGAACAGAGTGTTAAGTTAAACTCTCTGAATCTCTGAGCTATTTAGCATTTAACTGTCTCTATTAAGAGAATAAACCTCATCTTCATTTTTGGTGGGATTGCTTTATGATTTCAGCATGCTATATGTGTTATTACTCTGTTGCCATGAGGCTCTGGTCCTATTTCGTCACTTCTCAAAAATGAGCAATGAAATATTCTTATGCAACGGCAAACCAATGCTAATAATTGCTCAATTTTTATTATGCAGTTTTGTATTGAAGTACTTTAAAGTAAGAAGGATCATAATGAATGATTGTATACTTTTTTATTCAATTTGATTGAAGTAACTATTGGGCATTGAGACCTAATTTCATCTGCATTTAACTATATATATAGATCATACTAGCAACAGAATATTTGAAGGATGTAGCCATAAATCGGGAGCTTTTTTTTTTGATTAAACAGGGATAAACCCTATTTGAAGATAGTAAAAAAAGAGTGGGAGAAGACCCCAATACAAGAGATGGCTTATTGTCCCAAAGAGATCACAAAAATCAACAGGGGACTCAACAAGCCGATGACAACAAGAAGAACAACACCAAACACCACACCCAATGAAATAACTACAGCAAAGTGTCTACTACCCATCCCTCCACGATTATGTCTGAACCTATACATAATCCAAAATCCCACCAAACCAAATCCCAAGCTCCAACTTGTCTACCCTCCCAGAGCAGTGTTCCACATAGTAATTGTGCTTAGAATCCTCCTACCGCACTCCCCTGTGCAGATAAGCCGATTGTCGAAGATCCTGCGGTTTCGCTCCATCCAAAGTTCCCAGCAAGCGGCAGCGATGCAGACATCGATAAAATCCCGAACGCGCCCTTCTGAAGACATTTTAATCCGTCTCCATCTGGTCGCTAAGTCCCCGGGTCTAGGTCTGTTAAGAAGTGACGTGAAAAAAAGGTGTTTTCCATATAATACCTAGCTCCAGACTGAACGGGCATAAGAGCATCGGAAAAGGAGGTGTTCCAGACATTCTTTCTCGCTACTACATAAGAAGCAGATAGTGTTGGATTATGTAAAATTATGTTTCGAGTTCATATGGATTTGATCCAATCTTGTTCCTAAATATTAGGGATGATTTAGGAATATCTTAAAGATAATTCTTAAAAGGATATGGACGACGACTAGAAGTGATTTAAAAACTCGGATGGACGGTGGAGATCGTTTCCTATTAGAATTAGGTTTTTAGAGTTATATTAACTCTTGCGATTCATCTTTTATTTTTTAGGGCTTCATTGAAAAATTCTAATTAAGAGAAAAAACGTGGAGAGCCTCCGTGAGAGAGTTTCTTGTAATCCAAATTTTACTCCTTCTACTTTTGTGTCGTGGATTAATCGAATAACGCATTGAGGTGGTCTTGCCCGTGGACGTTGGTTGACACATTGTTGGCCGAACCACGTAATTCTTGTGTCCTTGCATTCCCTTATTTGTTTCATTTCTTTAGTTATTCTCGTGCTTGTTTTCTACAATCGTTTTCGCCTACTTTCATCTACGAAAGATTCTGTTTCCGCTGCGCTCGTGTGCTGTGTGAGTTGAGGTATGCTTGGTAACCCCACGGCCGGTCCCCCTTCAATTGGTATCGGAGCGTTTGGTTATTCATAGTTCGTTGACGGTGAAACGATGGCGGGGAAAGTTTCAGTAACAAAGTATGAGATTTCTCGATTTGATGAAGTGAACTTTGCGTTGTGGAAACTAAAGATGCAAGCAGTTTTGATTAAAGATGCTTGTGAGATCGCCCTGCAAGGAATAGAGAATAAGCCAGAAGGGATGACGGATAAACAATTTGAAGAGAAGGACAAGATGGCTTTGGCAAACCTATATTTGGCACTGGATGATTCGGTGTTATTCAATGTGGAGACCGAGACTACCGCAAAAGGGATTTGGGATAAATTAAAAAATCTCTATGAAGGAAAGTCATTGGTGAACAAAATTTTCTTAAGGCGACAATTGTACAATCTAAAGATGAAGGACGGGGCACCAGTACAAGAACATCTAAGTACATTCAACTCTATCGTGAGCAAACTCGCTGCCCTAGACGTGAGAATTGATGAAAAAGAAAAGGCAAGTATTTTACTTTGCTCGATGCCGGAATCTTGGGATAATTTGATTATGAACTTGAGCCATGTTGAAACCCTTAAGATGGAGTCGGTAGTTGCATCATTACTTACCGAGAAGATGAGGCGGAAGTCTAGCCAAGGAAGTTCTTCGGGGGAGGCTATGATAGCACGGGGAAGACCTTTCGAGAGGGAGTATGGTGATCGAGGAAAGTCAAGATCAAAATCCAAGGGCAAAAAGAAAGTAAAGTGCTGGAATTGTGGAAAGTTAGGGCACGTGAAGAAAGATTGTCGGGTTAAAGGAGTTGATGGTAAATCCGATTCAAATAATTTTCAAGGTAATATAGTCGAAGCGGATGCTAAGTCGGCTAGTTCAGAAGACGGAGATGCGTTAGTCGCATTGGATAGATCCGAGCTTATTTATCATTGGATCTTGGATTCGGGGGCGTCATTCCATATGACTCCCTATAGGGAGTGGTTTCATTCTTATAAGTCACGGGATTGTGGAGTTATCTATTTGGGTGACAACACGGCATGTCCGGTGGTTGGAGTGGGAGACGTTAGGATCAAGATGTTTGATGGTGTTATTCGGACGGTTTCTAATGTTCGACATGTTCCTGCACTTCGAAAAAGTCTTCTATCACTTGGAAAATTTTGCAAACAAGGGTTTAAATTCATCGGCGAGAAAGATCACTTGAAGGTATGTCAATGTTGTTTGGTGTTGATGAAAGGAGAGCAAGTAGGTGGCCTTTATAGATTAGTGGGCGAGACTCAAGTGGGAGCAGTGAGTCGGTATATGGCGAATCCAGGTTGTGAACATTGGAATGCAGTGAAGTGGATTCTCAGATATTTAAGAGGTATTGCGGATTTCTCACTCTGTTATGGTTCTGCGGGTTTGGAGTGCGTTGGATATGTGGATGCAGATTTCGCAAGAGATAAAGACAGAAGAAAGTCTACCACGAGTTATGTTTTCTCCATGGGCGGTGGTGCTATTAGCTGGGAGTCGAAGCTTCAGTCGGTAGTCGCTTTGTCGACGACGGAGGTGGAGTACATAGCAATGACACATGCTTGTAAGGAGGCTATCTAGCTAAAAAGACTTTTAGGAGAATTAAAAGTGAAGCAAGAAGTGGTGGGAGTGAATTGTGATAGTCAAAGTGCAATACACTTGGCGAAGACTCCGGCGTTTCACTCTCGGACGAAACACATTGATATTCGTTATCACTTCGTGAGAGATGTGGTGGATGAGGGTTTTATCTCATTGTTGAAAATTCACACAGATGCGAATCCAGCGGATATTTTAACGAAACCGGTGACTCGAGAGAAGTTCAATTGGAGTATGACTTCTCTCGGTCTTGGAGCTACATGAGGAGAGTGGGAATTTGGCAAGATCTTCAATTTTGTGTTTTATGAAATTCGGCACATGTTTTTAAGTGGGAGAATTGTTGGATTATGTAAAATCATGTTTCGAGTCCATATGGATTTGATCCAATCTTGTTCCTAAAGATTAGGGATGATTTAGTAATATCTTAAAGATAATTCTTAAGAGGATATGGACGATGACTAGAAGTGATTTAAAAACTCGGATAAACGGTGGAGATCGTTTCCTATTAGAATTAGGTTTTTAGAGTTATATTAACTCTTGCGATTCATCTTTTATTTTTTAGGGTTTCATTGAAAAATTCTAATTAAGAGGAAAAACGTGGAGAGCCTCCGTGAGAGAGTTTCTTGTAATCCAAATTTTACTCCTTCTACTTTTGTGTCGTGGATTAATCGAATAACGCATTAAGGTGGTCTTGCCCGTGGACGTAGGTTGACACATTGTTGGCCGAACCACGTAATTCTTGTGTCCTTGCATTTCCTTATTTGTTTTATTTCTTTAGTTATTCTCGTGCTTGTTTTCTACAATCGTTTTCGCCTACTTTCATCTACGAAAGATTCTGTTTCCGCTGCGCTCGTGTGCTGTGTGGGTTGAGGTATGCTCGGTAACCCCACAGTTGGTCCCCCTTCAGATAGACGGTCCATGTCAGCCCCGTTTGATCAACCGGTCCGTCGTGGAGATCCTGTTCCGTGCTGCCAGCCATAAGAAGATTTTAATGCGAAGAGGTATCTTGATGTTCCAGAGGTGGAAAATTCTGCGATCATTTACGCCATCGAATACGAGAAAATTGTACGCACTCCGAGCACTGAACCTACCATTGTTGTTCCATCTCCATTCCATGGTATCCGAATTAACATCCAAGGAGATGTTCCTGATCGCATTAGTTAATTGCGCAAGTGCGCGCTGACCTTCATGATCGTGGTTAGATAGCTTGTTGAAGCCCAAATTACGGCAAGTGGCGAAGCGGTGCAGCTAGCATTTCACCGAAATGTGTTTAAGGGCAGTAGACGCGAACAGAGAGGGGAAGCGATTGTGCAGCAGCATTTCCCCAGCCCATCTCGCGTGCCAAAAAGGAACAGTCATTCCGTTGCCGAGCATGAAGTCAACTGAGGCGTGGAATGGTCCTGTAGTGCTGAGTACGCCCTTCCAGAGTGGTGAACACCTCGTGGGAAGTGCTCCGCCCGCACAAGGAGGTCTGCGTTTGTAATGTTTGAGATGTAGAATCCGAACCCAAGGTAGCGCTTTCGCGTTGTACAAGTTCCAAAGGCTCTTCATGAGAAGTGCAGAATTTGTCGCTCTGAAGTTTCTAATTCCCAGACCACCTGCGCACTTGGGGCGACACACCTATTCCCAGTTTACCAGGCAGTGGAATCCGCTAATGTGGACCTTGCCTTTCCAGAAGAAGCCCCGGCGAATCCTGTCGATTGCTTTAAACACCCAGTCCGTAATCCTGAAAGCGGAACAAAAAAAAGTTGGGACGCTAGAGAGAACCGAATTAAGCAAAACTAGTCGTCCAGCTCGAGACAGCATCAGGCCCTTCCATTCCGCCAAGCGCTTGTCTATCTTTTCGATGAGCGGCAAGTAATCAATTTTTCGCAGTGACTTCGGGGGGAGGGGGAGGCCTAGGTAAGTGAACGGGAACCCGTCGGTGGAGCACCCGAAGAACCTTGCAAGACTGGTGGCCTGGGAATTCTCCATGTTGATAGGAATAATACAATTCTTAGAATAATTGATCCTGAGGCCAGATGCCGCCGAGAAAGCGTCGAGTACCACCTTGATGACCTCGGCCGGTCTCATGCTGCCATCGAAAAAAAGAAGAAGATCATCAGCGAATTGAAGGGTGTGGATAGTGACGTCGCCGATCCCCACCGGTGGCAGCAGCGAATTAGAAACCGCCAGTTGGAGCATCCTGTACAAGACATCGATGCAAAGTATGAAAAGCAAGGGTGATAGAGGGTCCCCTTGTCGGATCCCCCGTTTACATTGGAAAAATGCTCCCGGAATTCCGTTGAGTAGCACCGCATTTGAGGAGGATTGAAGAATAACTTTGATCCAGCTGATCCACTTGCTGCAAAATCCTCTCGTCTGGAGAACATCAACCAAGAAGGCCCAATTGATGTGGTCGAAAGCACGCTCAAAATCAATCTTAAACAGCGCCGCTTGCTGCTTAGTGGAGTGCAGGTGATGTGTCAGGATATGCGCCGTGAAGAAATTGTTGAAAAGCGAACGACCTTTGATGAACGCAGTTTGGAAGGGATTTATAAGCGCCTCAAGAAATCTTTGCAACCGAGACACCAAAACCTTCGAGATGATTTTAGACAGCCCATTAATCAGGCAGATCGGCCGATAATCCCTCACAACAGTTACCATGGTCTTCTTCGGAATAAGGCAAATCCAACAGCGGTTGAGCTCTTGTAGATCCAATCGTCCGCAGTGTAGGTTGTGGAAGACATCCAAGATATCATCCTTAAGTACCCCCAAAAATGCTGATACAAGAGTAACATTTAACTATATACTTTTTGTAATTGCAGCATCCCACACCCCTATAGCTATTTTTTTTGCTAATGTATTTACTGCAGCAATCAACTTTTTACTTTTTGGGTGTGAGTAATTTTTTTTTTATTTTATCTATATGTTTATAAAAGAGTTGATGACAATTTTTTTTTTTTTTTTTTTTTTTTTTTTTTTTTTTTTTACGGGTTTCTAAGAGAGCAATGACAAAATATTTTTATGATATTTTGATAATATATATTAAAGCAAGTTTATGAACTTAGGTATATTATGACAAATTTATATTTGATGCTATGTGAAATGTGGATCGAAAAAATATTATATTTTTATTTCAACTTTTTATTTTTTGGGTGTGAGTTGGATGATTGTAATGTTACAATGATACTCGAACTTTGTTTCTCAAAAACAATCTTAGTTGCTGATTTAATTACTTTTTACGATAATAGTTATTTTTCTAAATATTTATAATTTGATTCAATCTTATTTATTGTATGAATCTTTTATCCAAATACATTATAGAAAATTCACTATTAAAAATTTGATTTTAAGATTTGGATGCTTCCGGTATTTGAAAGATGGTATTTTTACAACGTGTAATTAACGGCGATTATGAATTGCTATCAAAATAATAATAATAATAATAATAATAATAATAATAATAATAATAATTCTGGCAAATTGGCCATTGTCAATTGGCGGCGATAATTATTGCCATCTTTTATTCAAACAAATATTTAGCCGTGACTCAATATTGTCGTCTTTCATTAAAACATTTCATCGTGATATTTTGTCGCTGTCTTTTATTAAAATATTTAGCCGCGATATTTTGTCGCCGTCTTTTATTAAAGCATTTAGCCGCGACTCCATATTGTTGTCTTTTATTAAACAATTTCGCGGCGATATTTGTCGCCGTCTTTTATTCAAACTTTTAGCAGCAACAATTTATCACCGCTATAAACTTTTTTCGACAGGCTTTTAAGCAGCGACATGCAGCGACTGTATTGTCGCCGCCATAATCATTTTGTGGCGACTTTTTCGTTTATGGTGGCGACTTTGATCGCCGCCAAATGTATTGCCTATAGTAGTGGTAGTGGGTGTAGTGGAGAACATGTGTTGAGTTAAGTTTTCTTAAACTTTAAGTTTTCTTCTTTTATTTAAATCATTTGATTGTAAGCTTGTAAGTGACAAAGTTTTTGAATTTAAAAGTATTTCTTCCACTTCAATTATTGTTGCAAATTTTAGTAGTGAATGTTTACTTAAGAAATCTTCTTCAACGTACAGTAAGAGGACAATGGCGAAAAGTTTCCACCTACTTTATACCTGGCAGTTTTTTTGTGAAATTTTAAAATAATAATATAATTTTTTTAAAAAATAAAATAAATTTTATTAAGGTTATTTATTTAAAAGTGCCATTAATAATTATTTTTTGCTGACTTATTTTATAAAAGTCATCCAAAAGTACAACCAAAAATAATTTTATGATGTAGTGAATTATATAGTTAGAGAAAATCCAATATGATAGGTTCGACGAGGAAGCCTCCTGCGGAGAGATCCACATAGAAAATCTATTTTAGAAAGAAAGAGAGAGAAAAATCGCAGCATCAAGAAGGAGAGAGTAAAAACTGCTGTGAAATGCAAGATGGTGGAGCATCAAGAGAAAGAGAGTAAAAATGATTGTGGAATGCAAGAGGGCGCACTTCCTTTTGTTGGGCAAAAAAAAAGAAAATGAAAAAGAAAGAGGTTGGTGGGGTCTATGCTCAAAATAAAAAAGGTTGCACTAATAAAGAATGTCTCGTTAGGTTAGAAAAGAAATCGAGCTTTAATATAATGATATATATACAGTGGTAATTAATTATGCATCCCATATCAAGAAGGCTTATTTGAATCAGCCATAGGCAATGATAGCTTTACAGGTAAAGACTGATTCTTTGCATTAAAAAGAAAAAATTATCATAGTTTGTTAAGAATAAATGACAGACTTGTGCACATATTTATCTCAATTAATTAAGATATGCGGCAGAGAAAACTCAAAATTTTTAATAACAATGTTTGAATTCGAGCATTAAAATATGTTGTTTATTACGTGAATCTAGCTTTAATTAAATATGTGTGGTGGAAACACAAAACCACAATTACGCTAGATGTAATAAACGAAAATAATTTTCAATTAGAATGATTGATTGTTTTAACAATATGGCATTAGAGTCAGTCCTAACCGCGTCTATGAATGGCCATGAGTGTGTCAGGTGTTTGTCATTTTGTGCCATATATTTTTTTCCTATCATTTTCATTATCATTTTCAATATATACAAACGAGATGGCTTGGATTATCAAAATAAGTTACTGTTGTCCTCTAATTCATAAATCAAGAAATTTTGGAGTTTAATATCTTTTGTAAAAAAGTGCAAAACTTATTTGAACCATAATATATTTTGATTTAATTATCAAAATTTTAAAAATTTTAAATTTACATCTCTAATATTCTAATTTACTTGATTCGAAGGATTTAATAATTTTTTTACTTCATATTTTTGGTCGGCATTTTATTTTAGCCTACTTAACTAGAGTATGTGTCGTAATTTCCATAGCTAATTTTTATTAAAGTAAATAGTAAATCCAAATTATAAAGCAGAAAAGTCATTAAATGCTTAAAATATAAAGCAGAAAAGTCATTAAATGCTTGAATGACAAAGCTATCATTACATATTTTTTTTTTTTTTTTTTTTTCTTTTCTGTTTCCAACAACTACGGATTGATTCTACATATGAGCAAAGAGTCATCATCTGCATGCTTTATCTACATGCGTCCTAGATGACCAGTTCTAAGCAATATCTCCATTTCTCTTAGAAATATTCTTGCTTTATTACTTAGTCATTATTACGAAGAGAATAGTCAATGCAAAAGTTATTTGTTTGAGCAGCCTCTGAATTCTTCAAACCACGCGCACCATGTATGTATCTTAGTTACCACTATATAAAGATCACTCGTGCCGCGTCCTCTAATCACAAATCATCAGAACATCCCTCCAAAATAGATGGAGTACTCTAATTCCAAAATAAGATCGCTCCTTATCCTTTTTGCAACCATCTTCCTGATCATCTCTTCTGGCCGCGCTGATCCTGACCCTCTGCAGGACTTCTGCGTCGCCAACCTTCAAGCTACCGACATTACCGTCGACGGCTTTCCCTGCAAGCTGACATCCTCTGTGGTCGCCGATGACTTCTTCTTCTCAGGCCTGTCCACCCCGGGCAACACCAACAACATGTTCGGTTCGAACATCACCCAGGCTAACGTCGCGAACTTCCCTGGCCTCAATACACTCGGCATCTCCATGAACCGGGTCGACTTGGTCCCTGGCGGCGTCAACCCCCTCCACAGCCACCCCCGTGCCACTGAGCTTGGGTTCGTCATCCAAGGGGAGGTGCTGGTAGGCTTCGTTAGCACTGCCAACATGTTTTACTCCAAGACTGTGAAAGCCGGCGAGAACTTTGTGATCCCAAGAGGGCTGGTTCACTTCCAGTACAACGTTGGGGCAGGGAATGCGGTGATCATCACGGCGTTCGACAGCCAGCTGCCGGGCGTCGTGTTGGCACCATTTTCGCTTTTCGGGTCGACGCCGGCTATCCCAAATGATGTGTTGACCAAGACCTTCCAGGTTGATCAGAATGTGATCAATCTCTTGAAGTCCAAGTTCGGGAATTAATTAACTCTTACAATGTTTGATCAGTCCATTGATTCTTACGCTCAATTATTTTGTATTTTTTACAATTATTTGTTTGTGCACCGACCTATATTGATTTTGGCCTGTTGAATAATTATGTTCTTGTGATCCTAAGAATAAATGAATAATTGATGGAAAATTTATGTAGTTTCTGTCCTTATTTTTTCTTTCTTTCCTGCTTTGCATGTTGTAAGTATTCGAGAAATTTCTTTTCAAAATTTCTCGTTCTTCTCACAATTGGAGATTTCATTTGAAATTTACGGGATATAGCCTTTGGATACAACATTTCTATAAACTTCATTAAAGTATATTAGGGTTCAACCTCTACGTCATGCTAACCAAAAGAAGTCGGGTGTTCTATCTAATTCGAGACTCTTTAATTGCCCCCCAAGTTTGCCCGCAAAACTTGAATCTAAAAAGTACCAAAGCAACATGTGTGATCGAACTATATAAAATAGTTTTCAGTGAGTACAACTATCGAGAGGGGCGATCTACATACACTACTAGATCTAATGAGTACCCTGTTTTCACTTCAGCATGCTTAGATTTTATATCTGCATCTTACCTTTCAGCTTTCAGTATATCCTGCTTTTGCTATCCGCTTATTATTGTATCCGGTAGGTACGACTTGCTATTTCTCGGCTCGTCGTGCCTACTGGAATACATGTAGAGTGTATCTCACACCCCCTGGGTGACCATTTTTCAGGTCAGTCGGGTGCTGGGAGATTGGGACGATCCAGGGAGCTGTTGCGCTAGAGTTGTCTCCTGCTATTGGCCGCGGTGGCCCAGTGCTAGTATTTTCAGTTACAGTATCATGATCGTAGTTGTCTCTGTTTTTTTGAGTTGGAGTATTTGTGGATTATGTCATAAGTAGTTGTGGATGTATTAGTTGTAGAGCTTTATGTTTTTGGATTTAGCTGTTGATTATGTTGCTCTCTGATTATATCACTGCACTTACCTAGCTGAGCATGTATAGGGGAGACTCTGTCCGTGTGGACAGAGCATTTTCTATGCATGTGGCGGTCTGCTCACGTCCTGAGATCAAAGTTTGAACTCTGATAAAAATAAATAAATAAATAAATCTACCGCTGTTTTGAAACTCGGGGCGTGACAGATTAGATGGTATCAGAGCAATAGGTATAAGATACCTAGGAAATGGTTAGGATTGAGCCCTAGGATGACTTGCGACTTACGTGAGAGTGCGGGGTTAGGAGCTCGAGTACGGTATGGTCGGTCGAGTCGTGTCCTATCCCTGATCAGTGTGACATAGCTTGGCATTCACGAGTATTCTGGTAGAGGTGGTGGTGACAGCGAGCGCACTGGCGCTGGCATGGTTGTACTACTGATCGATATCAGTGGCCTATGGGCCAGATGGTAACCCTGATTGGGTTGGTGTTGTATTCAGGTCCCACCTCATGCTTTGGATTTCGTGGATCGTTACAGATTCTTCTAGGTGTTTACAGCAATAGTAGCCATTATGGCTAAGCCTTGGTAAGGTTGTAATGGTGGTATACTAGGACTTGAGAGCCTGATGTACCCAGTTGGTCGATCGCCTAAGGATCCGATGGTAGTCCGTAATGGACTCGACTTGTATTTAATTCGCTCATTGCCTGTGATCTGCTAGAGGGGTTGCGATCACCCCTGTCGACGTTTTAAGTTGCGACTAGTGTCGCTAAAGCTGTGTTAGCAACTGGTGTGGAATTCGAAGTGTTAGTGAGCACTGAGATATCATCCTCGATTTTTAGTGAGTAGCCAAAGTGGCGCTCGTGACAACGACGTGTTAGTGGTGTTTGATATTGGTTTTCAGTACCAATATAGAGATTGGTGTTGTAGGTAGTTGGTACCTCCTATTGGTTTCAGTGTGACTTATGTCTCCAACTAGTTGCTGTTGGCGATAGATTGTGGGTATTTTTCTATTCTCTTGATAAGCACGTTGGCTGCAGACAACGTACTGTCGAAAGAGTGGATGAAATACTCTACCCCGCAAAAAGGGGGAGTATTATGATTGGTCTATATGTGTACCTTCCTATAAGTTAGCCTTACAGTTGCCTTTTGAGCACGGTGTGATTACCCTAGAGGTGATATCGCAGTCTATGATTGGATTTTGGACAGATCTCTACCGTACATGCGCGCAGTTGACTAGTTGTCACTGTGATTGATGGACGTCTATATAAGCGACGTCGACCTTTACAAGTAAACTGTCGAAACTAGTAGCCCTGAGTTGTTTTAGACAGTGTTGATGTTTTAGTGAGCTTTCCGATTTATTGTGTGCTTTGTGACTGATTGTCACTGTGGATGTGTTGGGCATTATAGATGTTCTGCAACTGGTTGTCGCCATGTACATGTTAGTCAGACATCACGTATTAGTGGACTGTTCGATGTCCTACTATAGTTAAGTTTCGAGGACGAAACTTCTAATAAGGAGGGGGTAATGTAGTACTCTAGAAACTCAAATTTGAATTTGAAGAATTCAAATGTAAATGTGAATGAGGAAATGCAAAAATGAACCTAAGTGGTTGTATATCGGTGTGCAAATTGCACCGTTTTCGGAGCACTATGTCTACCTTTCAGATCCGAGTCTGATCTCGACAATCTGAAACCGCCAGTGCGACCGTCTCGTCGAATCGATTCAAAATGATATAAACTAATTTTCGATCCGACGGTCGGATTGTCCAGAAATCAGCGAAGTTACGGGTGGGACCCGCGACTTAAGTGAATAGTGAAATGAATAGTAACCCCTGCTTTAATTCCCTCGCCGGCCAACGTCGGCCGATCGACTGTCTGGAGTCCGAATCTGATGATCCAGGTAGTCAATTTGAATGGCGTCGCCGTTCTGAGCGCAGTGGCGCTGACAAAATTTGCGTTTGATGAACCTAAAGCATTATAAAGCGTGCCGAACTGTGTAATTTACAGTATAAGATGGATTTTAAAATTTATGGAGCTCAATTTTAACAAACCAAAATCTCTACCTAATAGGTTTCGGCGAGCCGGACGCCGTGGTGGTGTCCGTTTTTCAGTTTGACAACCCGGTTGTCTCGAAAAGTTTGAATTATGTAAAAATTTGCTATATTTTGTGAACAAGCCCTATATTTTATGTGTCAAATTAATCGAAACATTTTGGAGAGGGGCTTCTTTGTGAGTTTGTTCTACAGCAAAGGACCCAAGTGAAAATACATAGGGTTGAGGGGCTAAATAGCAACTTGTTGCAAAATAACCCTATAGCAACATAGGTTGCTCTTGCAACCCTAGCCACTTCATTTTCTGTAACCGTAGCCTCCAACCCACGGCCCCCACGACTCCTCTGTGAGGTTTCCCGAGCTCCTGCGCCGCCGGCCGGCCCTTCCCGTCGCCGGAAAAACCAAGGAGAAGGCAACCTTGCCTTGATCTCGAGTTGGTGGGTGTAGGAGGCAACATTACTCTATTGGAATACTTTTTGGGGACTCTGCGGTCATTTTCTATACCCAGAAGACAGGCCGAGGTGGGCTGGTGCACCGCTGTGGTCGCGCGCCGCCGGAGCCACCATCTCCTTCTTCCTCGGATCCGGCAAGGTGTGGTCTTTTTGTTCTTTATTTTTCTTGCAACTTATACCTGTATAGTCTCTCTTTCATCTCTTGAGGGTGCTCCTAGAGGAGCCGCGGCCTCGGAGAGCCGCCGGGTTGCCGGCGGGAGCAAGAACCCGCCGGAACCCTAGATTTGCTCCGCCTCTGGCCCGCAGTTCATCCGACGGCTTTTGTCAGGAAATAAAATGATCAAAAGCTTCCTCTGGACCTGTATAAGCGTCCCTTAAAGTTTGGAAAATTTTGGTGCTGTGTGGAGAGGGTGGTGTCTTGCCCTAGCTTCGGGCTAATGTGAGGCTCGGCCGGGCTTGCCCCGCCGCCGCCGCCGCCGCCTCTCGCCGCCGGCCATGATCCCAGCATTCTTTGTGGAGTCAAGTAGCACCTACTAGTGCTTTTGCATGAGACCCATGCTGACTGAATAAGGTTTCACCATTAATGGCCATTGGGAAGCTTGGCCGAGGTTGCTCCGCCGCCGCCGCGGCTTTTCGCCGCCGGCCACCTACCCAGATAGTTTCACCAAGTTGAGACTGTGATGACCTGGATCTCTGCAGAGCTGTGGTAGAGTCATTGGTGACTTCGGGGGAGCCTGTACTATGTTTCGGGAAGTGGTTGTGCCTGATCGGTTACAAGTGTTGAACCTCGAGCTTTATTGGATCACTTGGGTAACCGGAAGACCCCGTCGGAGGTTTAGAAGTGTTTTCGCACAAATCGGATATCAAATTTGGACTCGGCGTGAAATTCGGATTGAAAATACCCTTCCGGGAGCCTCCGGCAAATTTTAGGATTGGAATTTGGCAAAACGGACGCCGGATTTGGAATCAGCGCGCGAAAACGGTCAAGATGGGCTATTTACTTGATGTTTTTGGGTTGGCGGTTACTGTTCACGCCGGAACAGTGTTTCCGGCGATCGCCGGCGGCGGCGGCAGCGGCGGAAGGCGGCGGAGGGCGGCGGGCAGGCGACTAGCGGCCGCGGGCAGGCGCTGAGGGCGCGGGCAGGAGCGCGGTCCACCGCGGGGGTCGTGCACCGGAGGCGGGCCACGTGGCGCCTTCCGGTTGGCCGGCGCAGCAGACGCGGTCCACGGAGTTTGGGCCGGGTGCACGGTAGACCGGGTGGACACGTGGCGTGAGGTGGTTGGTCCGGTTTTGTGCTCCCGGTCCACGCAAGCGGTAGAGTGGTTGACCGGGGCAGGTGGCCGTACGGCGGGGCAGGTGACCGTACGCCCGGGTCAGCCGGCGACGTGCGCGGTGCACGGCGCGGCGTGCGCGGTGCACGGCCTGCCGGGGCCACGTGGCGCGCCGCCGTTGGTAGGCGCAGGTGCTCCGGGTGCAGCGGGGTCCGGGAGTGTAGTGGACTGGGCTGTGCGGTGGGCCGGGCCGCACTGTGCGCGCCCGGAAATCCTGGGCCGGCCCGTTACTGTAGGCGCCCGAATTGGGCCGAGCGCCCGAAAGTGGGGACATGTTGGGAATTATTTGATTTGTTCTTTTCAGCCTATATAAACCCCCAACCCGAGCTGCCTTCTTTCCCTTTTTTCTCCCAACCTGTTCATCTTCAGCCCGAGCACCCTTAAGCAAAAATTTTCATCTCCAAGTCCTTGATCTCCCTGCCAAGTTTCAAGAGTTTTGGAGGCACGAATCCCGAGGTTCCCCATTTTACGGTGCGGCGCGACGTTGCTTCCTAGTGTTCTTCTTCGGCGCAGCGATCGTATTTTTGCTCCCCTGGGCTACCCCGACATCATTTTCCTGTGATTCTTGCACCAGTAGACTCCTAAGAGGTAGGACTTCATCTTTCGTTTTGGTCGCGCTTTCCCGTTTCGAGGTTTTGGCACGGATTTCGAGGCAAAAGTGACCCCTCTTTCTGTATGGAATTCCTTGACAGCAGCGGAGTGTTTCGGCCATATCTTTGCGCACGAGCGTCCGACGGAAACGAGCTTATACAACTTTTTCATCTACGGATCGCAAGGAACGCGCTCGTATTTTTATTGGATTTTTGTGAATTTTACTTCGAGGTGAAAATTAATGATTTCTCTGTGAACAGTAATCAGTCCTTAATACAGATTGTTGTATGAGAGTGCCCTCTTGCCGAATTTTTATCTTGACTTACCGAACTCCGATTTGGACGTGCAAGGTACCGTTTCGAAGCTATCGACGCAAGGATCGCCGTGATATTTTTATTGGAATTTTCTGGACATTTCTGCAGGTGATAATTTGACAGTTTGGTACTCGAGATTGTATGTGGTAATTAGTGCTGAATTTGGGAGTCTAGTGTAATTAGTGGATTTCTTGATGTACCAGGAATGTTGCGGGTGTGCTAAAATTGTGGGAGCGAGGATTTGGAATTTTGGTATTTTCTGACTGTACGAGTTTGGACAGTTGCGCTTCAGGTGGGTGGTTGTTGTACTCCTCTCTTTGTATGCCCACTAGGAATATCAGAGTACCCTTGCTATGACAATGCTAAATGTGTTGATTGGTAGACTTGCATGCTCTAGGAAATTGATTATTGGTTATCAGATCTCTAATAAATTATTGTTAGATTAATCACTCGATTTAATCGCTTATTGATCCTGGAATTGTATACTTGGAGACAAATAGAAATAGAGGACTGCAAAACTGATGTTTGTTCATGTGAGACGGTCACTCTAGCTTATGTCACTTCAAACTGTTATACTTAGAAATTGGACAAAATATTGGAACACTGCATGATTAAATTGGTCACATAATTATTGTCATCTTTTACTGCTACACTATTTTGGGACTTGACTTAGGAGAAACCATGCATTTACTCTTTTCTTCTCCTATTATGGACATTAGCGGCTTAATCGCTCAGGTTCGAGCGTATGTTGGACAGTGTAGGCAGGTATTGGGGATTTGGGACAGGTTGGGTTTGTCAGGGGTTGCGGCGACCACGGATCTTAGGTGGTTGACCGGATGTTGTGACATGATTGTGATTGTGGGTATTGCGGCGATCGCGGATTTTGGGGATCGACGGATGTTCATTTGTATCAGATTGGGGGATCTGTTTCTTTAGTGAGGGTGTGTTCCACCGCTTTACTGTTGTGATTTACTCCTGCTGGTACTTATTCCTGCGGGTATGCCCGGTAGTGTTTTGATATGGATTTTACCGGCGCGGTTATTGCCCGGTATACTTTCCTCGTGTGGGTCGCTCCCCTCGAGTGCCCCTCCGGAGGCGGGGCCAGGCTGTTACTGACGGTTCGCTATCACATCGGCGCGGCTTATTTGCCCGATGATGAGGGCGGCGGCAGGAGCTTTGCTATCACATCGGCGCGGCAGTGCCAGATGTTGACTGGCGGTCAGATTGGGTCATCTGGGACAGGCTTCTTATCGATGGTTATGGTTGTTCCATTTAGGTTGGTTTTTTTAGAGGCATATTAGGGTAGTTTCATTTCTTCAGTTGTCATTATTCTTCCACTCTTCTTTCCCTTTTGCCTCTGATCACCTGGTGGGCATATCTGAGCTGAGGCTTTACCCACTAGGGGAGGCTACTGTTTATAGTAGTACTTACCCCCATTGTTCTTTCTTGTTTTTTCTTCTCCCTTGTTTTGCAGAGTCCTCTGTGGGAGTTGCTGGGCCGTCAGCAGCTGGCGAGGTCGAGGAGAGAGGACGGCCGAGTAGCTAGCTGGAGTGGGCTGGACTTTCAGACAGTCAGACTTGTACTTTTACTTTGGGGACTGGCTTCTGCCAGCTGTTTGTATTATAGTGGTGAGCTGGGAGAGACATCTGTATTTTATTTTACTGTTGTACCTTTTACTTCCAGCTTCTGTCTGAGATACAGTAGTTTTAGTTTAGCTCTGATTATTATGCTCTTTTATTATTATTTCTTATCTGAGCAGGTTACCGACGCTTCGTGTATGTGGGAAATACCGCATGCACGGCGGATCTGTAGACGGGCCCGGGTTCTGGTTTACACCCGGGGCGTGACAGATTAAGTTGGTATCAGAGCTTAGGGATAGGTCAGTTGGGACTTAGGAAACCCTAGGCTTTTGGACAGACCCTAGGATGATAGGGCGTGAGTGGCGTGACTTGTTGCGAAAGTCGGTGATTTTTATAGTTAACTCTTCCTGTGAGTGAAGAGGGATCGACATAGTCTATTTCTGTTGAACCATTATGTTGGCTGCAGACAACATAAGGTTACAGAAATAGGGGGATGTCTTTGACTTTCGCCAGATTGGGTCGTGTGGGGTTTTGTTGCTGATGTTTGGTTTCTTGTGGCAGGATGCCTCCTCGACGTCGGATTCCCACTCGGGGTGTCCCTTCGCCCCCTGTTGAGCCAGAGCAGCCTACACCACCCGAGCTTACTGAGTTGAGGGCCTTGGTGGCCCAGTTGGCGGAGGGTCAGCGCCGCCAGGAGCAGAGGATTGAGCAGCTGCTTGCTCAGAGGGAGGCACCACCCCCAGCTGTTCCTGAGGTCCCTGTGCCTCTTGTTGCACCTTTTGTGCCGTCAGCGCCATCTTCGAGTAGCGGGGCTCCTGCGGCATTCAGCCTTTGACTGCGGAGGAGGAGCGGGATTTTGCTGACAAACTCGCTGCGTTTGTCAAGCGGGACCACCTAGATTCTCGGGGCGGGATGCTCAGCCCCGGCTGTTGGGAGATGGCTTTCTGCGATGGAGAAGCTTTTTCGGGACTTCTTCATCGACCCGAGGTATCGAGTGCACATGGCGGTGCACTGTTTGGACGGAGATGCTGATTTTTGGTGGCAGCGAGTAGAGCCACTGGAGTTCCGGATCACTCGGCAGTTGCCTTGGGAGGAGTTCAAACGGATGGTGTTGGACACCTATTTTTCTACCAGTGTGAAGAAGAAGTTGGAGGACGACTTGAAGAATCTGCAGCAGGGCGATCGATCGGCCCATGCCTATTTCCAGGAGTTCATGGAGTTGCTGAACTGTGTGCCCTTCGTCGCTCGTGACGGTCCGCACCAGGTTGAGTTGTTCGAGGCAGGCCTTCGTCCAGAGATTTACACACTTGTGCATGCTCAGAGATTTCAGACCCTGGAGGCAGCCGCAGAGCATGCACAGTGGGTGGAGAGAGGTGATCAGGAGGTGGCCAGACGGAGGGCCGCGGTCGCGCAGAGTTCCGACAGGAAGCGACCAGCCCAGAGGACGGGGGACAGGCCAGCTCATGGAGACCGCCACGCCGCCGCAGTCCCAGTCTTAGCCGTGGGCGATCGGAGCCGAGAGAGCCCAGTGGACCCCAGAGGTCATCAGCAGCAGCAGCAGCCGGAGTCTCAGCATCAGGCACAGAGACAGCATCAGTCGGGACAGCCAGCGGTTTCGCGACAGAGACAGGTGTATTTTCTGTGGAGGACCCCATTTGCCGCACACCTGTGATCAGAGGTGGGGTCGTTGTTATAAGTGTGGACAGCCAGGCCACATTCGAGCTTCGTGCCCCTTTTCTACTTCAGCGGCACCGTCATCAGCATGGCTCCTTTTCCGCCTCAGCAGCAAGTTGTCAGCTCAGCGGCTGTATGCTCCAGCGAGCGGTTCACCATCTTCCTACTCTGCGGATCATCGGTCGCCTGCTCAGAGCGGTCGGGTCTACGCGCTCAGGTGGAGGACTTTGCAGCAACCGACCTTGTGTGTTGTGGTGGCAGGTATATTTTGTTTTGTTTTGTTTACGGTTAGTCTTGCATTGTTTTGCACTTTAGCATCCTTGTCCTTTGTTGGGTGTGCATGTACTTCTTGCATGGGTTAGGGGTAGGACGGTTACCTTGTGTTCGGGAGGTTTATATTCCCGATCTTTGGCACGTAGGGGCGTGTGGTGGTTGGTCCTGTCCGGTGCAGTTGAGTCTTTCGTTAGTACCGGGGACCTGATGGTCTTAACCTGTGGCGGGAATTGGTTTGATTTTGTGCGTGAAGCGGATGTTTCGCAGTGGTTGAGTAGCCTTTTGGCTGGTTGTGGTTGAGGGACTTGCATTGGATATCGCGGGAAGTAAAGAGGTACTTGGATCGAGCTAGTGTGCCGATGGACTTGTGGTTGGGATTATCTGAGGCTGAGGAGGAGCGGATGCGTATACCGATGTGGACTACTTGGTAGCTCGAGCGGTTGGTCTAGCTGTACTTGGTTGAGGTAGTACGGATTCTTGGACGCTCGCCTCTATTTTGTTCTAATTAGAGACCCGAGGGTTGTATCGCGTCTCTGGAGGAGGTATTAGCCAGCCTTGGGAGCTTTAGTGTGGATGATTGGATCTTTGCCCCTCTATTTGGTTGAGGTTCCGGGTTGAGGATTGATTTTAGTTTCGAGGACGAAACTTTCTTTTAGTGGGGGAGGATGTGATGACCTGGATCCTCTGCAGAGCTGTGGTAGAGTCATTGGGGACTTCGGGGGAGCTGTACTATGTTTCGGGAAGTGGTTGTGCCTGATCGGTTACAAGTGTTGAACCTCGAGCTTTATTGGATCACTTGGGTAACCTGAAGGACCCCGTCGGAGGTTTAGAAGTGTTTTCGCGACAAATCGGATATCAAATTTGGACTCGGCGTGAAATTCGGATTGAAAATTACCCTTCGGGAGCCTCCGGCCAAATTTTAGGATTGGAATTTGGTGCAAAAAAAACGGAGTCGGATTTGGAACTACAGCGCGCGGAAAAACGGTCAAGATGGCATTGACTTGAGGTTTGAGGTTGGCCGGTACTGTATTCACGCCGGAACAGCCTGTTTTCCGGCGATCGCCGGCGGC
>JAQOTM010000104.1:244423-341443 GCA_029168755.2 Tillandsia fasciculata | reverse complement strand
AGTGTAGGCAGGTGTTGGGGATTCAGGACAGGTTGAGTTTGTCAGGGGGATTGCGGCTACCGCGGACAGTAGGCGGTTGACCGGATGTCGAATGTGGGACATGATTGTGATTGTGGGTATTGCGGCGATCGCGGATTTTGGGCGATCGACCGGATGTTCATTTGTGCATCAGATTGGGGGATCTGTGTTTCTTTAGTGGAGGGTGTGTTCCACCGGGGCTTTACTGTTGTGATTTACTCCTGCTTTTGTACTTATCTTACCGGTTATTGCCCGTTGTTTTGATATGGATTTACCGGCGCGGTTATTGCCCGGTAGTACTTTCCTCGAGTGGGTCGCTCCCCTCGAGTTCCCCTCCGGAGGCCGGGGCCAGGCTGTTACTGACGGATTCGCTATCACATCGGCGCGGCTTATTTGCCGATGATGAGGGCGGCGGCAGGAGCTTTGCTATCACATCGGCGCGGCTTACTTGCCCGATGATGAGGGCGGTACAGATGGGTTAATCTGGGACGGGTGGTTATCGTTGGTTATGGTTGTTCCAGTTTAGGACTGCTTTTTTTAGAGGCATAGTAGTGGTAGTTTCATTTCTTCGGTAGTCATTATTTCTTGCCACTCTTCTTTCCTTTTTGCCTCTGGTAGACCT
The DNA here is from genome assembly GCA_029168755.2 of Tillandsia fasciculata. NCBI lineage: Eukaryota > Viridiplantae > Streptophyta > Magnoliopsida > Poales > Bromeliaceae > Tillandsia > Tillandsia fasciculata. The sequence continues at coordinate 340,803 of JAQOTM010000104.1, read as the reverse complement.
AGTGGGTGCGTCAGAGTTTGAGGTTTTACCCACTAGGGGAGGCTACTGGTTTACTAGTAGTTCTCACCCCCATCTTCTTTCTTTTTTTTCTGCTCCTTTGTTTTGCAGAGCCTTCTGCGGGTGCTGCTGGGCTTACAGCGGCGGGTCGAGGAGAGAGGACGGCTGAGTAGCTAGACAGTGGACCCGACAGTGAGTTAGCTAGACTTGTACTTTTACTTTTCAGACTGGGTCTGGCTTCTGCCATGTTTGTATTATAGTGGTGAGCTGGGAGAGACATCTGTATCTTATTTTACTGTTGTACCTTTTACTTCCAGCTTCTGTCTGAGATACAGTAGTTTTAGTTTAGCTCTGATTATTATTATGCTCTTTTATTGCTATTTCTTATCTGAGCAGGTTACCAGCGCTTCGTGTACATGGAAAATTCTGTGTGCACGGCGGATCTGTTGGCGGGCCCGTTTGGTTTACACCCGGGGCGTGACAGATTAAGTTGGTATCAGAGCTTAGGGATAGGTCAGTTGGGACTTAGGAAACCCTAGGCTTTTGGACGGACCCTAGGATGATAGGGCGTGAGTGGCGTGACTTGTTGCGAAAGTCGGTGATTTCTATAGTTAACTCTTCCTGTGAGTGAAGAGGGATCGACATAGTCTATTTCTGTGGAACCATTATGTTGGCTGCAGACAACATAAGGTTACAGAAATAGGGGATGTCTTTGACTTTCGCTAGATTGGGTCGTGTGGGGTTTTGTTACTGATGCTTGGTTTCTCGTGACAGGATGCCTCCTCGACGTCGGATTCCCACTCGGGGTGTCCCTTCGCCCCCTGTTGAGCCAGAGCAGCCTACACCACCCGAGCTTACTGAGTTGAGGGCCTTGGTGGCCCAGTTGGCGGAGGGTCAGCGCCGCCAGGAGCAGAGGATTGAGCAGCTGCTTGCTCAGAGGGAGGCACCACCCCCAGCTATTCCGGAGGTCCCTGTGCCTCTTGTTGCACCTTTTGTGCCGTCAGCGCCATCTTCGAATAGCGGGGCTCCTGCGGCATTTCAGCCTTTGACTGCGGAGGAGGAGCGGGATTTTGCTGACAAACTCGCTGCGTTTGTCAAGCGGGAACCACCTAGATTCTCGGGACGGGATGCTCAGCCCCGGGATGTTGGGAGATGGCTTTCTGCGATGGAGAAGCTTTTTCGGGACTTCTTCATCGACCCGAGGTATCGAGTGCACATGGCGGTGCACTGTTTGGACGGAGATGCTGATTTTTGGTGGCAGCGGGTAGAGCCACTGGAGTTTCGGATCACTCGGCAGTTGCCTTGGGAGGAGTTCAAACGGATGGTGTTGGACACCTATTTTTCTACCAGTGTGAAGAAGAAGTTGGAGGATGACTTGAAGAATCTGCAGCAGGGCGACCGGTCGGCTCATGCCTATTTCCAGGAGTTCATGGATTTGCTGAACTGTGTTCCTTTCGTCGCCCGTGACGGTCCGCACCAGGTAGAGTTGTTTGAGGCAGGCCTTCGTCCAGAGACTTACACACTTGTGCATGCTCAGAGATTTCATACCTTGGAGGCAGCCGCAGAGCATGCACAGTGGGTGGAGAGAGGTGATCAGGAGGTGGCTAGACGGAGGGCCGCGGTCGCGCAGAGTTCCGACAGGAAGCGACCAGCCCCAGAGGACGAGGGACAGGCTAGTTCATGGAGACCATCGCGGCCTCAGTCATCTAGCCGTGGGCGCGCGGAGCCGCGAGAGCCCAGTGGACCCAGAGGTCATCGCGGCAGCAGCCGGAGTCTCAGCATCAGGCACAGAGACAGCATCAGTCGGGACAGCCACGGTTTCGCGACAGAGACAGGTGTATTTTCTGCGGGGGACCCCATTTGTCGCACACCTGTGATCAGAGGTGGGGTCGTTGTTATAAGTGTGGACAGCCAGGCCACATTCGAGCTTCGTGCCCCTTTTCGACTTCAGCGGCAACCGTCATCAGCATCGGCCCCTTTTCCGCCTCAGCAGCAGTTGTCAGCTCAGCGGCTGTATGCTCCAGCGAGCGGTTCACCATCTTCCTACTCTGCGGATCATCGGTCGCCTGCTCAGAGCGGTCGGGTCTACGCCGCTCAGGTGGAGGACTTTGCAGCAACCGACCTTGTGGTGGCAGGTATTATTTTGTTTTGTTTTGTTTACTGGCTATAGTCTTGCATTGTTTTGCACTTTAGCATCCTTGTCCTTGTTGGGTGTGCATGTACTTCTTGCATGGGTTAGGGGTAGGACGGTTACCTTGTGTTCGGGAGGTTTATATTCCCGATCTTTGGCACGTAGGGGCGTGTGGTTGGTCCTGTCCGGTGCAGTTGAGTCTTCGTTAGTACCGGTGGACCTGATGGTCTTAACCTGGTGGCGGGACTTGGTTTGATTTTGTGCGTGAAGCGGATGTTTCGCAGTGGTTGAGTAGCCTTTTTGGCTGGTGTGGTTGAGGGACTTGCATTGGATATCGCGGGAAGTAAAGAGGTACTTGGATCGAGCTAGTGTGCCGATGGACTTGTGGTTGGATTATCTGAGGCTGAGGAGGAGCGGATGCGTATACCGATGTGGACTACTTGGTAGCTCGAGCGGTTGGTCTAGCTGTACTTGGTTGAGGTAGTACGGATTCTTGGAGCGCTCGCCTCTATTTTGTTCTAATTAGAGACCCGAGGGTTGTATCGCGTCTCTGGAGGAGGTATTAGCCAGCCTTGGGAGCTTTAGTGGTGGATGATTGGATCTTTGCCCCCTCTATTTGGTTGAGGTTCCGGGTTGAGGATTGATTTTAGTTTCGAGGACGAAACTTTCTTTTAGTGGGGGAGGATGTGATGACCTGGATCTCTGCAGAGCTGTGGTAGAGTCATTGGTGACTTCGGGGGAGCCTGTACTATGTTTCGGGAAGTGGTTGTGCCTGATCGGTTACAAGTGTTGAACCTCGAGCTTTATTGGATCACTTGGGTAACCTGAAGACCCCGTCGGAGGTTTAGAAGTGTTTTCGCACAAATCGGATATCAATTTGGACTCGGCGTGAAATTCGGATTGAAAATACCCTTCCGGGAGCCTCCGGCAAATTTTAGGATTGGAATTTGGCAAAACGGACGTCGGATTTGGAATCAGCGCGCGAAAACGGTCAAGATGGGCTATTTACTTGATGTTTTTGGGTTGGCGGTTACTGTTCACGCCGGAACAGTGTTTCCGGCGATCGCCGGCGGCGGCCGGCAGCGGCGGGCAGCGGCGGAAGGCGGCGGAGGGGCGGCGGGCAGGCGACTAGCGGCCGCGGGCAGGCGCTGAGGGCGCGGGCAGGAGCGCGGTCCACCGCGGGGGTCGTGCACCGGAGGCGGGCCACGTGGCGCCTTCCGGTTGGCCGGTGCAGCAGACGCGGTCCACGGAGTTTGGGCCCGGGTGCACGGTAGACCGGGTGGACACGTGGCGTGAGGTGGTTGGTCCGGTTTTGTGCTCTCGGTCCACGCAAGCGGTAGAGTGGTTGACCGGGGCAGGTGGCCGTACGGCGGGGCAGGTGACCGTACGCCCGGGTCAGCCGCGACGTGCGCGGTGCACGCCGCGGCGTGCGCGGTGCACGGCCTGCCGGGGCCACGTGGCGCGCCGCCGTTGGTAGGCGCAGGTGCTCCGGGTGCAGCGGGGTCCGGGAGTGTAGTGGACTGGACTGTGCGGTGGGCCGGGCCGCACTGTGCGCGCCCGGAAATCCTGGGCCGGCCCGTTACTGTAGGCGCCCGAATTGGGCGAGCGCCCGAAAGTGGGGATATGTTGGAATTATTTGATTTGTTCTTTTCAGCCTATATAAACCCCCAACCCGAGCTGCCTTCTTTCCCTTTTTTCTCCCAACCTGTTCATCTTCAGCCCGAGCACCCTTAAGCAAAAATCTTCATCTCCAAGTCCTTGATCTCCCTGCCAAGTTTCAAGAGTTTTGGAGGCACGAATCCCGAGGTTCCCCATTTTACGGTGCGGCGCGACGTTGCTCCTAGTGTTCTTCTTCGGCGCAGCGATCGTATTTTTGCTCCCCTGGGCTACCCCGACATCATTTTCCTGTGATTCTTGCACCAGTAGACTCCTAAGAGGTAGGACTTCATCTTTCGTTTTGGTCGCGCTTTCCCGTTTCGAGGTTTTGGCACGGATTTCGAGGCAATAAGTGACCCCTCTTTCTGTATGGAATTCCTTGACAGCAGCGGAGTGTTTCGGCCATATCTTTGCGCACGAGCGTCCGACGGAAACGAGCCTATACAACTTTTTCATCTACGGATCGCAAGGAACGCGCTCGTATTTTTATTGGATTTTTGTGATTTTTACTTCGAGGTGAAAATTAATGATTTCTCTGTGAACAGTAATCAGTCCTTAATACAGATTGTTGTATGAGAGTGCCCTCTTGCCGAATTTTTATCTTGACTTACCGAACTCCGATTTGGACGTGCAAGGTACCGTTTCGAAGCTATCGACGCAAGGATCGCCGTGATATTTTTATTGGAATTTTCTGGACATTTCTGCAGGTGATAATTTGACAGTTTGGTACTCGCGATTGTATGTGGTAATTAGTGCTGAATTTGGGAGTCTAGTGTAATTAGTGGATTTCTTGATGTACCAGGAATGTTGCGGGTGTGCTAAAATTGTGGGAGCGAGGATTTGGAATTTTGGTATTTTCTGACTGTACGAGTTTGGACAGTTGCGCTTCAGGTGGGTGGTTGTTGTACTCCTCTCTTGTATGCCCACTAGGAATATCAGAGTACCCTTGCTATGACATGCTAAATGTGTTGATTGGTAGACTTGCATGCTCTAGGAAATTGATTATTGGTTATCAGATCTCTAATAAATTATTGTTAGATTAATCACTCGATTTAATCGCTTATTGATCCTGGAATTGTATACTTGGAGACAAATAGAAATAGAGGACTGCAAAACTGATGTTTGTGCATGTGAGACGGTCACTCTAGCTTATGTCACTTCAAACTGTTATACTTAGAAATTGGACAAAATATTGGAACACTGCATGATTAAATTGGTCACATAATTATTGTCATCTTTTACTGCTACACTATTTTGGGACTTGACTTAGGAGAAACCATGCATTTACTCTTTCCTTCTCCTATTATTGGACATTAGCGGCTTAATCGCTCAGGTTCGAGCGTATGTTGGACAGTGTAGGCAGGTGTTGGGGATTCGGGACAGGTTGAGTTTGTCAGGGGATTGCGGCTACCGCGGACAGTAGGCGGTTGACCGGATGTCGAATGTGGACATGATTGTGATTTGGGTATTGCGGCGATCGCGGATTTTGGGCGATCGACCGGATGTTCATTTGTGCATCAGATTGGGGGATCTGTGTTTCTTTAGTGGAGGGTGTGTTCCACCGGGGCTTTACTGTTGTGATTTACTCTGCTTTTGGTACTTATCTTACCGGCGCGGTATTGCCCAGTAGTGTTTTGATATGGATTTTACCGGCGCGGTTATTGCCCGTAGTACTTTCCTCGAGTGGGTCGCTCCCCTCGAGTTCCCCTCCGAGGCCGGGGCCAGGCTGTTACTGACGGATTCGCTATCACATCGGCGCGGCTTATTTGCCCGATGATGGGGCGGGGCAGGAGCTTTGCTATCACATCGGCGCGGCTTACTTGCCCGATGATGAGGGCGGTACAGATGGGTTAATCTGGGACGGTGGTTATCGTTGGTTATGGTTGTTCCAGTTTAGGACTGGCGTTTTTTTAGAGGCATAGTAGTGTAGTTTCATTTCTTCTTTAGTCATTATTTCTTGCCACTCTCTTTCCTTTTTGCCTCTGGTAGACCTAGTGGGTGCGTCAGAGTTGAGGTTTTACCCACTAGGGGAGGCTACTGTTTACTAGTAGTTCTCACCCCCATTCTTCTTTCTTTTTTTTTCTGCTCCTTTGTTTTGCAGAGCCTTCTGCGGGTGCTGCTGGGCTTACAGCGGCGGGTCGAGGAGAGAGACGGCTGAGTAGCTAGACAGTGGGCCCGACAGTGAGTTAGCTAGACTTGTACTTTTACTTTTGGGGTCTGGCTTCTGCCAGCTGTTTGTATTATAGTGGTGAGCTGGGAGAGACATCTGTATTTTATTTTACTGTTGTACCTTTTACTTCCAGCTTCTGTCTGAGATACAGTAGTTTTAGTTTAGCTCTGATTATTATTATGCTCTTTTATTGCTATTTCTTATCTGAGCAGGTTACCGCGCTTCGTGTATGGAAATTCTGTGTGCACGGCGGATCTGTTGGCGGGCCTGGGTTCTGGTTTACACCCGGGGCGTGACAGAGACAGAGCCAAGGGTGCACTTGCATGGAGCTTTAGGCCACTGGTCTGATATCCACCATTGTTGGTGCTTGGTGTGGCCGCAAAAACTCGGGCTCCGGCCACCCATAGCATTTCGACGCCGAGATGGTGCTGTTTGCACCCTAGGCACTCCATTCAGGCTTCCCATGCTCTTCTTGCTCTTTTGCTCTTGCTGCTCCAGAACACATGTTTTGTTGAGTTAAGAAAACTGAGCTCTAGGTGTTTGAGGAAATGCCGATTGGGCTCCAACCTTGTTCTGGCTGTTTGTCGACCACCCAATGGTGAGCCCTCGACTCCTGCAAGCCTCCTGAGCTTTATGCTCACTCTACTTCAGTAAATGACCGAGTAGTTTTAGAAGATCTAGCAACCGAGCTATATAAGCTTGGGTTTTTGAGCCATGTTGCTCCGGCGATGTTTTCGTTTTCCCCGCGGCACCTGGTTGGTGAGCCCCTGAGTCCTTTCGACCTACTGAGCATGATGCTCACCCTAAATTTGTGTTTGGTCGAGCGTAAGTATAAAAAGTATCATTTTTAGCCTTTATGCATAGTACTAGTTGACCCGAAGTTGTCCTCGGGTTCCGCGTTGCTCCCAAATGGTGAGCACGGTGTTTAGTGCGTCGAGGGCCACCTACTGGTGGCCTTGGTTCAGTTTAAAAGCATTCAAAAATGAAATGCAAGTGAAAAAGGTGTTAATTTGCATGCTTTATGCAATTTGGTAAAACCCTAGGGGTCAATTTGTAAGTGTACATGGTTGGCTGTTGTATACAGCGTACATGAGGTCTCTAAACCCTTCATTAGAGATCCAACGGCTTTCGTTTGCGGGATTCGGATATCGAACCGTAAATCGGCAAAATCGTCGGTTTAACGGCGATTCGGCGTTAATCATGCAATTCAAAAAATGCGGTGGTTAATTTGTGACCAAATATCCTGCTATTCCCGGTGCTGTTCCAGAGAGCCCGTGATTTTAGTTCTTAGTTTGTACTTCCGGAGCCAAAATAGGCTTTCCGGAAGTGTTTCAGTGGTTATGGCACCGCCGGTGCTCAGTGTTACCCAGAATCAGTGGTTTAGTGCCCGAACGTCTTGAATTTAACATCCCTGGGCAGCACGTGAAGTTTCACGAGTTTTGGTTACAGTTTAGCACAGATTGGATCATAGTGGATCTATCGGCGGATTTCCAGAAATTCCGGAAGATCCCGAGACTTCAGCGAAGTTCCCCGTTTAGCATGTCTGCACTCAGTGAGTCAATGGTTGTGTATGAGTGAGTCTTTTCTGACCTGTGATTATGATTCAGGTCCCAGCATCAGCCGCCAGCTTGTGAGCCATCCAGTGGCACCGCGACCGTCTACTTTGAAGTGGGTTTATTCTTCGGTCCGGGCTTTATCAGGTTGGCCCTATGGGGTGCCGTAGTAGGTCGGACCCCTGTTTTTGGTGTAGCCCTGAACCTATGCTTGAGCCTTTCTATTTGCTTTCATTCCAGCATTCAGTCATTACAGCTATGTTTGCCTTGATCTTACAGTTGAGCTCTCTATATGCTTTCATTCTCAGCACTTAGTATGTATAGTGATATATATATGGACATATGCCATGCCTGATTGGACATTAGCTAGAGTGATTATCAGTTCACTTTATATCAGCATTTCCTATTCTTCTCTTGCATGTTAGAATAGGGTGTGATGACCTGGATCTCCGCAGAGCTGTTGCGGTGCATTGGGGTGGCCATTGGAGGCCTACGCTGTGTGCTAGAGGTGTTCGGGGCACGATTGGACACAAGTGTTGGATTTCGGACTTAAATGGATCACATGGGTGATCGGGTGACTCCGTCGGATCTCTGGAAGTGTTCTCGGGCGAAACGGATTTTCAGATTGGGCTCAGCGCGAAGTTTGGACTAAGAATACCTTTCCGGGAGCCTCCGGGATTTATCGGATTGGAATTTGGCGAAACGGACGCGAATTCGGATTCAGCGCGCGAAAACGGTCAAAACGGACTATCCACTTGATTTTTGGGCTGGCGGTTACTGTTCACGCCGGAACAGTAGCTCCGGCGATCGCCGGCGGCGCGGGCAGCACCGGCGGGCGGCGGCGCGGCTCGGGCAGGCGGCACAGCGGCGGCGCGCGGCGCGGGCAGGGCGCGGGCAGCGCGCAGGGGCGCGGTCCACGGCGGCGGCCGTGCACCTGGGCGGTGCCACGTGGCGGTTGGTGAGTGGAGGGCTCACAGTGCGCGGTCCACGGAATCTTTCGGGTGCACGGTGGACCGACGGTGGGACACGTGGCGTAATGTGATTCGTTGGTGTTGTGCACCAGGTCCACGGAGTAGTTGTGGTGCACGGTGGACCGACGGACGCGTGGCGGCTGTTGATTGGTGCGGCTTTGTGCGCTCGGTCCACGCAATGGGTGGAGCAGGTGCCGTACGCGACGTGCGGGCTGGTGCGGCGTGCGCGGTCCACGGGCGGTGCACGGTAGTTGGGCCACGTGGCGCGCCACTATTGGAGGGTTCACGTGCACCGGGCGCAACGAATTTTCTGTTTTGGATTTTCCTTCTTTAGCAATCCGAGAGAGCTTGCTGGGCCATTTCCACCTTCTTCGAGCTCCTATCTCCCTGTGGCCTGAGAAGAAGAAATCTTCTCCATGAAGAGGAGCTTGCATCTACCAAGTTTCTGATTTTTGGGTGGCACGGATTTCGAGATCTTGATTTTACGGCGCGGTGCGACGTTGCATTTCCTGTGTTCTTCTTCGGCGCAGCTGCAGTGTTTTAGCTCCCTGGTCTACCCCGAGCTCCTTCTTCTGTGATTCTTGCGCCGAAAGACTCCTAACAGGTAGGGCTTCAACTTTGATTTTGATCACTCATTCTGATTTTGCTTCTTTGGCTCGGATCCCGAGGTAACAATGGTCCCCCTTTTTCTGTGAGGAATGTGAGGACAGCATCGGAGTATTTTGGCCATATCTTCGCGCACGAGCGTCTGACGGAGACGAGCTTATACAACTTTTTCATCTACAGATCGCAAGGAGCGCGCTCGTATTTTTATTGGATTTTTGTGAGATTTATTTCGAGGTGAAAATCACTGTTTTCTCTGTGTACAGTGTGCAGTCTTTTCCACAGTTTTTATTTGGATTACCACCTTGCCGAATTTTTATCTTGTCTTACAGAACTCAGATTTGGGCGTGCAAGGTACCGTTGCGAAGCTATCGACGCGAGGATCGCCGTGATATTTTTATTGGAATTTTCTGGGCACTTTCTGCAGGTGTTAATTTAGCAGTTTTGAATTCGAGGTTGTATGTGGTTATAAGTGCAATAATTGGGAGCCTAAGTGTAATTAGTGAGCTTTGTATTGTACCAGGAATATTACGGGTGTGCTAAAATTGTGGGAGCAAGGATTTGGAGTTTTGGTATTTTCTTGCTGTACGGACTTGGACAGTTGCACTTCAGGTGGGTGGTTGTTTTTCCTCTTTTTGACATGCTCACTAGGAATATTAGAGAGATCCCTCTATTGGACATGCATGCTTAAATGTAATATAAAATTGTGAGCCTTCATATGGAAATTACTATTGTGGATATTTGATAGTGGTTGGGACTTATACATGTTGGTATGGATGGAATGTTAGCGTTTAACCTTGCATGTGGATTGGATTATTTATTTTGGACTATATGATTATCCTGTTAGTGGTTGGTACTATTTGAGGATTTTATGACATGCATAGGTGGATAGTGATGCTTTATCATGGAACATGGATTATAGACATGTGTGGTTGGATAATGTTTTAGCATGATGGTTATATCTATGCGGAGTTATTAATTGTTACACATGTGGAACCACTATTGAACACCTTTTCCTTTATTTCCTTGAGAACACTTGCATGCTTGTTTGGACACCTAGATAGGCCACCTTTTTCTGCTACACTATCATGCTGGAATTGACATAGGAGAAACCATGTTTGATTTCTTTTCTCCTTCTTATTTAGACCTTTGAGTCTGGTTGCTCGGGTTCGAGCAGGGGTTTGGGATAGTGTAGCGAGGACCTGAGGGTTAGTGACAGGTTGTGTTTGATTATGGGTTGCGGGATTATAGCGGCTACCGCGGACAGTAGGCGGTTGACCGGATGTCGGATGTGGGACATGATTGTGATTGTGGGTATTGCGGCGATCGCGGATTTTGGGCGATCGACCGGATGTTCATTTGTGCATCAGATTGGGGGATCTGTGTTTCTTTAGTGGAGGGTGTGTTCCACCGGGGCTTTACAGTTGTGATTTACTCCTGCTTTTGGTACTTATTTTACCGGCGCGGTTATTGCCCGGTAGTGCTTTCCTCGAGTGGGTCGCTCCCCTCGAGTTCCCCTCCGGAGGCCGGGGCCAGACAGTTATTGACAGCTTTGCTATCACATCGGCGCGGCTTATTTGCCCGATGGTGAGGGCGGCGGCAGGAGCTTTGCTATCACATCGGCGCGGCTTACTTGCCCGATGATGAGGGCGGTACAGATTGGGTTAATCTGGGACGGTTGGTTATTGTGGATATGGTTATTCCAGTCTAGGACTGTATTTCTAGAGGCATAGTAGTGGTAGTTTCATTTCTTCGGCAGTCATTATTTCTTACCACTCTTCTTTCCCCTTTTGCCTCTGGTAGACCTAGTGGGTGTGTCTGAGTTTGAGGTTTTACCCACTAGGGGAGGCTACTGGTTTACTAGTAGTTCTCACCCCCATTCTTCTTTCCTCTTTTTCTTCTTTCTTGTTTTGCAGTGCCTTCTGCGGGTGCTGCTGGGCTTTTAGCGGCGGGTCGAGGAGAGAGGACGGCTGAGTAGATAGATCTCGAGGCAGGATGAGCGGGTTAGCTGGACTGTTGGTGTACCCAGGATTCCTCAGACGGTTGTACTTTTACATTTGGGACTGGCTTTTGCCAGCAGGTTGTATTTATTTTGGTGAGCTGGGAGAGACAGATGTATCATTTATACAGATGTATAGTATTTTATTTCCAGCTTCAGTCTGAGATGTATTAGTTTTAGTTCAGCTCTGTTTTTATTGCTCATTTATTATTATCTCTTATATATCTGAGCAGGTTTGGCGCTTCGTGTACGCGGGAAATACCGTGTGCACGGCGGATCTGTAGACGGGCCCGGGTTCTGGTTTACACCCGGGGCGTGACAGATTAGTTGGTATCAGAGCTTAGGGATAGGTCAGTTGGGACTTAGGAAACCCTAGGCTTTTGGTGGACCCTAGGATGTAGGGCGAGAGAGACGCGACTTTTTGCGAAAGTCGGTGATTTGGTTTTGACTCTTCCAGTGAGTGAAGAGGGATCGGCATACCCTATTTTGTGGGACAGTTATGTTGGCTGCAGACAACATAACGTTACAAAATAGGGGGATGCCTTTGACTTTCGCTAGATTGGGTCGAGTGTTTGGGGTGTGCTGATTTGCGGTTTTGTCGTGGTGAGCGGTGTCTCCCCGACGTTGGGGCTCTGACCCAATTGCACCTTGGTGCGGCAGTTGGGCCTGAGCTGGTTGTTTCGGGCCGGATACCCAGATTGGAGTCTGGGGGCTGCGGACCCGAAGGGTAGGAGTGTTGGAGGCAGATCAGCGGAGCAGCGCAGTGGCACAGTTATCGGAGCAGCGCGGTGACCCAGTTGTCGGATCAGCACAGTGGCGCAGTTGTCAGATCAGTGCAGTGGCACAGTTGTCGGACTAGTGAGTAGCCCCTCCGTGCCGACGTTTAGTGCTGGGGCACCGAGGAAAGGTGGACAGTTGACAGCAGGGAAAACTGTGGGATTGCATTGAAAGAGTGAGCCAGTTTTGGCGGATGAGTTGCCCCGATTTGTGGGATTGTGTATGGAGCCTTTGGTGGCAGGGCCTTATTCGGTGGGGGATTGAGAGTTCTAGGGACGCCTCATTGGAGTAGGCGCCGGGTATGGAGCGTGGCATTACAGTTCCTTTGGATTGGGATCTGCCGCCTGAGGCGGTTCTGATTGAGGCGCTTGGCGCCGGGTGTTGGAGGACAGGTCAGTTGGATGAGGCATTCCTGATTTCTTTTCTGGATAGTGGATTTTTGAGACCGTCAGAGCACATAGATTCCAGCGGCCAGTGTGGCGGTAGGTTTGAATTGTTCCAGGCTCTTGGGTTCGTATCTTTCGATACGAGAGGTTTTCCCTTCTTGGTGGGTAGTGTTTGGCTTCATTGTTTGGGTTAGGGGTAGGACGGTTACCTGGTGTTCGGGAGGTCGTATTCCCTATCTTTTGCACCTAGGGGGGGGAGTGTCGTAGGTCCTGCCCGGTGCGGTTGAGTCCTTGGTTGTACCTGTAGGCCTGATGGTCTTGACCTAGTTGTGGGGCTTGGTTTGGTACTTAGGACGGTTAGGCTGGCTCGGTTATCTTTTCTTTTCGCGGCAGCTGATTATGCTGCGAGGACGGTTCTCGTGGGAGCCAGGCCTGGAGGTGTTGGTGTACCTGGGTTGCTTGAGTGTATCTTCGCCTCTTTGGTTTTGACCTTGTGAGCGAGGCGGATGTCTCGTAGTGGGTGAGTAGCCTTTTGGCTGGTGTGTTTGAGGGATCAGCGGCGGCACCAGGACTTGGATATACCCTTTTGGTTATGAGTTTCTAGCTGTTCTCCTATCGGAGTTGTTTGGCATGACACCAGTTTGGGAGTTGAGGACCCAACTCCAGGATTTGATGTTTTGGAAGTATGTCAGGCCAAGTGTGGCACCTCTGGGGGCGCCGGTGCTATTCGAGTTGTGGAAGGTTGGTTCACTTCGGCTTTGTGAGGACCCGTAAGAATTTGATGAAGTGATCATCGGGAGCTAGCACCCTTCTGCTAAGCTTGGAGGATTTGTTTTACCAGCTGCAAGGGTATTGGATCTTCGCGAAGTTGGATTTGCAATCTGGTTCTCTCGACTGCTCATGGCTAAGTGTTGATGCCGGAGGGTTAGGGAATTGCTTCTACATCCCGACGGTTTTGGATTGGAGATCTGAGGTTACGGGACCAGTTGGGGGACTTATATCGGGTGCCTCGGGAGTACCGAGGTACTTGGATCGAGCTGGGTGTTGTTGGACTTGTGGTTGGATTTTCTGAGGCCTTAGCGGGGACAGATGCTTGTACCGATGCAGACTACCTGATGGCCGAGCAGTTAGCCCAGCTGTACCTAGTTGAGGTGGCGTGGTCCTCTGGAGTGTTCTCCTTTGTTTCGTTCTGGTTAGAGACCCAAGGATTGCATCGCGTCTCTGGATGAGGTATTTGGTAGTTTTGGGAGCTTGAGTGGTGGATGACTGGATATTTACCCCTCTGTCAGTTGAGATTCCGTGTTGAGGAATGACTTTAGTTTCGAGGACGAAACTTTCTTTTAGTAGGGGAGGATGTGATGACCTGGATCTCCGCAGAGCTGTTGCGGTGCATTGGGGTGGCCATTGGAGGCCTACGCTGTGTGCTAGAGGTGTTCGGGGCACGATTGGACACAAGTGTTGGATTTCGGACTTAAATGGATCACATGGGTGATCGGGTGACTCCGTCGGATCTCTGGAAGTGTTCTCGGGCGAAACGGATTTTCAGATTGGGCTCAGCGCGAAATTTGGACTAAGAATACCTTTCCGGGAGCCTCCGGCAATTTATAGATTGGAATTTGGCGAAACGGACGGCGAATTCGGATTCAGCGCGCGAAAACGGTCAAAACGGACTATCCACGGGTGATTTTTGGGCTGGCGGTTACTGTTCATGCCGGAACAGTAGCTCCGGCGATCGCCGGCGGCGGCGGGCAGCACCGGCGGGCGGCGGCGCGGCCTCGGGCAGGCGGCACAGCGGCGGCGCGCGGCGCGGGCAGGGCGCGGGCAGCGCGCAGGGGCGCGGTCCACGGCGGCGGCCGTGCACCTGGGCGGTGCCACGTGGCGGTTGGTGAGTGGAGGGCTCACAGTGCGCGGTCCACGGAATCTTTCGGGTGCACGGTGGACCGACGGTGGGACACGTGGCGTAACGTGATTCGTTGGTGTTGTGCACCCGGTCCACGGAGTAGTTGTGGTGCACGGTGGACCGACGGACACGTGGCGGCTGTTGATTGTGCGGCTTTGTGCGCTCGGTCCACGCAATGGGTGGAGCAGGTGCCGTACGCGACGTGCGGGCTGGTGCGGCGTGCGCGGTCCACGGGCGGTGCACGGTAGTTGGGCCACGTGGCGCGCCACTATTGGAGGGTTCACGTGCACCGGGCGCAGCGAATTTTCTGTTTTGGATTTCCTTCTTTAGCAATCCGAGAGAGCTTGCTGGGCCATTTCCACCTTCTTCGAGCTCCTATCTCCCTGTGGCCTGAGAAGAAGAAATCTTCTCCATGAAGAGGAGCTTGCATCTACCAAGTTTCTGATTTTTGGGTGGCACGGATTTCGAGATCTTGATTTTACGGCGCGGCGCGACGTTGCATTTCCTGTGTTCTTCTTCGGCGCAGCTGCAGTGTTTTAGCTCCCCTGGTCTACCCCGAGCTCCTTCTTCTGTGATTCTTGCGCCGAAAGACTCCTAACAGGTAGGGCTTCAACTTTGATTTTGATCACTCATTCTGATTTTGCTTCTTTGGCTCGGATCCCGAGGTAACAATGGTCCCCCTTTTTCTGTGAGGAATGTGAGGACAGCATCGGAGTATTTTGGCCACATCTTCGCGCACGAGCGTCTGACGGAGACGAGCTTATACAACTTTTTCATCTACAGATCGCAAGGAGCGCGCTCGTATTTTTATTGGATTTTTGTGAGATTTATTTCGAGGTGAAAATCACTGTTTTCTCTGGTACAGTGTGCAGTCTTTTCCACAGTTTATTATTTGGATTACCACCTTGCCGAATTTATAACTTGTCTTACAGAACTCAGATTTGGGCGTGCAAGGTACCGTTGCGAAGCTATCGACGCGAGGATCGCCGTGATATTTTTATTGGAATTTCCTGGGCACTTTCTGCAGGTGATAATTTAGCAGTTTTGAATTCGAGGTTGTATGTGGTTATAAGTGCAATAATTGGGAGCCTAAGTGTAATTAGTGAGCTTTGTATTGTACCAGGAATATTACGGGTGTGCTAAAATTGTGGGAGCAAGGATTTGGAGTTTTGGTATTTTCTTGCTGTACGGACTTGGACAGTTTACACTTCAGGTGGGTGGTTGCTTTACTCCTCTTTTTGACATACCCACTAGGAATATTAGAGAGATCTTCTCTATTGGACATTTTGAATGCTCACTTAGTAGACATGCATGTTTAACTAAAATAATTATGAGCCTTCATCTGGAAAACTGTAGTGGATATTTGATAGTGGTTGGGACTTATACATGTTGGTATGGATGGAATGTTAGCGTTTAACCTTGCATGTGGATTGGATTATTTATTTTGGACTATATGATTATCCTGTTAGTGGTTGGTACTATTTGAGGATTTTATGACATGCATAGGTGGATAGTGATGCTTTATCATGGAACATGGATTATAGACCTGTGTGGTTGGATAATGTTTTAGCATGATGGTTATATCTATGCGGAGTTATTAATTGTTACACATGTGGAACCACTATTGAACACCTTTTCCTTTATTTCCTTGAGAACACTTGCATGCTTGTTTGGACACCTAGATAGGCCACCTTTTTCTGCTACACTATCATGCTGGAATTGACATAGGAGAAACCATGTTTGATTTCTTTTCTCCTTCTTATTTAGACCTTTGAGTCTGGTTGCTCGGGTTCGAGCAGGGGTTTGGGATAGTGTAGCGAGGACCTGAGGGTTAGTGACAGGTTGTGTTTGATTATGGGTTGCGGGATTATAACGGCTACCGCGGACAGTAGGCGGTTGACCGGATGTCGGATGTGGGACATGATTGTGATAGTGGGTATGGCGGCGATCGCGGATTTTGGGCGATCGACCGGATGTACATTTGTGCATCAGATTGGGGGATCTGTGTTTCTTTAGTGGAGGGTGTGTTCCACCGGGGCTTTACAGTTGTGATTTACTCCTGCTTTTGGTACTTATTTTACCGGCGCGGTTATTGCCCGGTAGTGCTTTCCTCGAGTGGGTCGCTCCCCTCGAGTTCCCCTCCGGAGGCCGGGGCCAGACAGTTATTGACAGCTTTGCTATCACATCGGCGCGGCTTATTTGCCCGATGGTGAGGGCGGCGGCAGGAGCTTTGCTATCACATCGGCGCGGCTTACTTGCCCGATGATGAGGGCGGTACAGATTGGGTTAATCTGGGACGGTTGGTTATTGTGGATATGGTTATTCCAGTCTAGGACTGTATTTCTAGAGGCATAGTAGTGGTAGTTTCATTTCTTCGGCAGTCATTATTTCTTACCACTCTTCTTTCCCCTTTTGCCTCTGGTAGACCTAGTGGGTGTGTCTGAGTTTGAGGTTTTACCCACTAGGGGAGGCTACTGGTTTACTAGTAGTTCTCACCCCCATTCTTCTTTCCTCTTTTTCTTCTTTCTTGTTTTGCAGTGCCTTCTGCGGGTGCTGCTGGGCTTTTAGCGGCGGGTCGAGGAGAGAGGACGGCTGAGTAGATAGATCTCGAGGCAGGATGAGCGGGTTAGCTGGACTGTTGGTGTACCCAGGATTCCTCAGACGGTTGTACTTTTACATTTGGGACTGGCTTTTGCCAGCAGGTTGTATTTATTTTGGTGAGCTGGGAGAGACAGATGTATCATTTATACAGATGTATAGTATTTTATTTCCAGCTTCAGTCTGAGATGTATTAGTTTTAGTTCAGCTCTGTTTTTATTGCTCATTTATTATTATCTCTTATATATCTGAGCAGGTTTGGCGCTTCGTGTACGCGGAAAATACCGTGTGCACGGCGGATCTGTAGACGGGCCCGGGTTCTGGTTTACACCCGGGGCGTGACAATAGGAGTTCAGCTTCTGCTATACAGCTCAGATATTCAGCTCAGTCTCTGATATGATTTCAGGTTCAGCATTTAGTATATATATATATATATATATATATATATACAGCTTGACATATACCATGTTTGTTTGGTTATCAGCCTAGTTATATCAGCATTTCCTGTTCTATGATGCATGATAGAATAGGAGTACAGTTCTGTTATTCAGTTTCAGTTACAGCTCAGATATTCAACTCCTGTTGTTCAGATTCGTTTATACAGCATCCGTGATTGTTACAGCCTTCAGCATCCCGATAGGGATTTCTCGGCTTATTGTCGTATGTGTGGTCTTTAGACCATGAGCTTGAGCATCAGCATTATGATCGCCACAGAGCCAGCTGTTCTTTCACGTACACTAGCGGACTGATCCCCCGCAGTGGTGTCCTTTATCGGTAAAGTGGTCAGCAGTGGCGACCCGTGAGCCCGGAGGGTTATGACAGCAGATTGGTGTACAGGTGGTATTTAGCTTGAGGTCCCAGTGACCAATAGTGGCATTGATTGGGTACTTATTGTTATTCAGCACTTCCAGTTTACAGCTTCGTTTATAGCATGATCAGTTCCTGCTTGTCAGATTTATCAGTTATAGCATTATCATTTTCTGCTTGTCAGATTTATCAGTTATAGCATGATCATTTTCTGCTTGTCAGATTTAGCAGTTATAGCATGATCAGTTCCTGCTTGTCAGATTTATCAGTTATAGCATGATCAGTTCCTGCCTGCCAGATTATCAGTTATAGCATGATTAGCTTTTTATATGAGTACCCTGTTACGGATTTTTGGTGTTGGCATATTTCGTGAGTCAAGTCAGTAAGTTGAGTCGGAGTCTTGAAGTGATCAAATTGTCAATCAGCAATCAAAGACTTAGAGAAGATTCAACAAGAGCTCAAGTTGACACTCAGTGTCTTGAGTCTTGAAGATTGAAGATGAAGAATTGTGGATCAGTTACATCAATCTCAAGAAGAAAGTATTCAAAAGGATCAGGTATGTTTAACTAAATAATCTTGGTGATCCGAATACTTTCTTATAGTGTAGAAACACTTGGATGAATTTTTAATTGCATAAAAATCAAAAACTGGACATGGGACATGTTCAGGATCCGGATCAGACAATCCAATCCGGATCCCGAAGGGTGTTGGTTCATATGCAAATCCAATCCGGATCCAAGCCATTCCGATCCGGATCCCGAACATGGGAGTTTGCTGAATTGCATGAACGATCCGGATCGGACCTTGCAATCCGGATCCCGAACCCTTGGATTTCTGGAATCGTCAATCTTGTTACGACGATCCGGATCGCAGTAAATCCGATCCGGATCGCCGTCCTGAAAATTTCCAGATAAGGTAGGTTTTTGATTCTTATCTCTTTCCAAAGGTTTCTAAACTATAAATAGACACTTAGGGTTTCTCAAAAACGTGGGGAGCACGGCCGATCAATTTATAAAACACTTGAGAGCAACCCTAGAGGCTAGGTTTTTATCGTTCTTCTTTATAGCCTCTTTTAGGTCAATTCGATGGTTCTTTCAAGAACATATCTTTTGTCGAATTGATCTAATCTTTGCTTAGAGATTTTTCCCATGGATCTTCATTGATAATCTAAGTAAAGGATCACCATCGAAGCCAATATTCTTACCGGCTGAGTTTGCGTCGTGGATTCGACGTGGCACCGTGGATTCGGTGTGTTGAAGGCGTTTCGTGGATTCGAAACGTGTGCTCGTGGATTCGAGTGGCGTTCGTGGATTCGAACGTGTGCAGTGGACGTGCAAACGGTGGAGCGCAAGGTCCGAAGAAGTTGAAGGAGGGGTTAAATCCGTGGAGACGGTAATCACCTTGTTATTCTTCTTTTCTTAGTGGATTGTTATTGCGTGGATATCCAACCGGTCAGCGCAAGGTCCGAAGAAGCTGAAGGAGGGGTTGAGTCCGTGGAGTCGGTAATCACCTTGTTATTCTTCTATTCTTAGTGGATTGTTATTGCGTGTTGGTCCCGTGGTTTTTCTCCTGGATTGGAGTTTCCACGTAAATCTCGGTGTGTTGATTTTTATTTTCCGCATTGTTTTTTATTTTTGCACTGAGATTGGTTTTTATAATATTACACCTATTCACCCCCCTCTAGGTGTTTGATAGTACCTATTTAGATCCTTGTGGATCCTAAATAACTCTACAATTGGTATCAGAGCGGGTTTTAGGTTTATCTATCATAATGGGTGAAAGTGGTAATATTTTTAGACCTCCTCTTTTTGATGGGACCAATTATGCATATTGGAAAATGCGGATGAGAGCTTTTCTCATCTCTATTGATGAGCGGGTATGGCAAACCGTTGAATACGGTTGGGTGCATCCTGTTGAGGAAGTAGGAAATTCTACTACCCCAAAACCTCGCTCTAGATGGTCTAAAGAGGAAATCGAAAGATCTTCTTACAATGGGAAAGGTATGAACGCTTTTTTAATTCTCTTTCCTCGACTGAATTTTCGAGAATTTCCGCGTGTGAAACCGCGAAGGAAATTTGGGATATTCTCAAAATTACACATGAGGGTACTAATCTTGTAAAAATTCAAAAGCTCCAGATGCTTACAAGTCAATTTGACTCTATTCATATGGAAGAGCATGAATTGTTTACAGATTATTACACTAGACTTCAAGATGTAATTAATACATGTGCTAATTTAGGAGAAAAGATCCCGGAGTCGAAAATTGTAAGAAAGATTCTTCGGACTCTTCCGGAACGGTTTAGGGCAAAGGTTACCGCCATTGAAACCGTTAGTCATCCGGATGAGATGAGTGTAGAGGAATTAGTAGGTGCTTTGCAAACTTATGAGATGACTTTTCCTACTAATCAAATTTCTTCCAAGTCTTCTTCTAAGCTTACAGGTATTGCATTCAAATCAACAAAGGAAGAAGATAGCGAATCAAGTTCCGACGATGAAATCTCTTTAGCCGATTTTGAAGAACAACTGGCGCGGATCACAAAGAAATTTCGTCAGAAATTTTGGAAGAATCGAACCGATGGATCTTCATCCACGAAACCATCTAAAGGATCATCGGGTTCTAAATCCTCTAAACTCAAAGGCGTTGCAAAACCTTCTAAAGAAAAAGAAAAAGATGATTTCGAAGGGGAAATCCGATGTTATCGATGTAGAGGCTACGGCCATATTTCAACGGATTGTCCTTCTAAGAAATCATACAAAAAGAAGGCTTTGCAAGCAAAAACTTGGGACGATTCTAGTTCGATGAATCGACCTCAAGTGAAGAGGAAAAAGAAAAAATTGTTGCTTCTCATGCCTCTCAAATTCCCTCTTCTAATTTGTGCTTATCATCTTTAGTCACTGACTCTATTCCTTTGATTTTGCATGAAACATCAACATCCGGAGGAGAGTCATCAAGTGAGGGGGAGTCGGACGAAGAAGAACTCGTTGAGGCATACCAACAACTTCTTGCGGAATCAAAGAAGATGGCCAAACTTAACAAGAAGTTGAGGAAGCAACGACTTGAGATTCAAGACGAGAATCAAGCTTTAAAGATCAAACTTCATGATCTCGAGGAGGAACGAGAGCTTTTATTGGATAACAATAAAATCCTCCAAGAAAAGATAAACCAATCGGAGACAAACGTTAATTCATATATGGACAAGATTGGTTTTCTTGAAAAGCAGTTTGAGGAGATTCATGTCACCAACCAAGCTTTGACCAAGCAAGTTCATGAACTCAAATCCGACATACAAAGGCTTTCAACCGGTTCCAAGAAACTAGATTGTATGTCCGGATTAGGTCAATCAAGCAAGGTTGGTTTGGGATTTAAAAAGGACCAAACTGTGCATGCTTCAAGTTCCACAATGAAATTGAAAGGAAGAACTTGTCACCTATGTGGACTTGAAGGACATTTGGTGAAGAATTGCCCGAAAAAGAAAAAGAAAAATACTTCGGCAACTTCATCTACGGAGCGGACTCAACGGAATCAAAAGACACATCAAGTCAAAGGAGTTCACTCAACCCACCAAAGGTCCGAGCCACAACATCAATCATACAAGTGGATCATTGCGAGGCAAAGACCTAAGGTTGACCAACAGTCAAAGCGCACAACCCCCGGCCACAACGAATCAAGACAACCCAAAATCCAGCGATTTTGGATTCGGAAAGGTGATATCTTTCGTTGTCTTAAGTTCTAAATAGCTTATGACTGTGTGTAATGCTTTGATTGGTTTTCCTTTCATATTTTTCTTAATCTCTGCATTACATGTTTTCAATGCTCTTTGTTTTTATACTTTGTTCTTGAACAAAAGGGTTTCTAACGAACAAGTGCATTGAATAAAAAAGGGCTTCACGTTCATTCACTCCAAATTAATTTTACTTGATTATCAACTTGACTCCATAATCATAATCTTGAAGACACTTCATTAGAGGAGTTGTTTAATTGAGCATTGGTTAAATTGACTTTAATTGCATCCTTTCACGCATTTAGAAATTTATTATGCTTTTGATATCATAATATTTCAATGTTGCAATGATCATTTATGTTAATTAATTCATCTTTTAAGTGATCAAAGTCAATTTCTCTCTCAGTGATCTCTTGGTATAGTCATTATCATATTTGATTGCTTAGTCGAGTATGAATGCGAGATCAATCTTTGGTTGAATACCTTATATATTAAATAATTGATAGCCAATTGAGGGGGAGTCAATGAAATGTAAAATGCTCAAAAGATGTGGAAAGAGTTACATCCCAACGAGGAGTGTGAAAACTACCACCACATGGAGAAAATGAAAGAAAGAAAAATATACTCCATGAATGAAAAGCAAATTTTTGTTTTGAAAATTGTTGATGAAATACATATTGAAATATTTGACTCAGTCATATTTCATGGTTGGTATAAGGTGGGATTTTTGATAAAAGATGCTCGAAGAGCCACTCCTTCAACAGATTGTCTAGATATATTATCTAACTTATCGGGGATTTCAAACATCTATTGATCTTTGTACTTCATTTTCTTTACCAAAATTGATGATTTGATAAAGGCATTACTCATAAGATCAGGTTAGATGTAATTGAAAGTGGTCAACTTTAAGAGTTTTAATTTTCATAAATTTTCGTTTCATTTTTGAGTATTTTTGATAGATTTGGTATAATCTATTTCTTGTTGCATGAAACGATGACTTTTGTTTAAAGTTGATACGCTAAAGTGCTTACATACTCTTTCTGGTTATTATTTTTCTAAATTATTCTAATGAAAGAAATTTGGATTGAATGACATCTATGTGAATTTATTGTTTAAAGCACTTAAATTGTTTTCTTGATGGAATACAAATCGGTATTTCAAAGATTTCAAAATCTGGATTTGTTTCAAGAAATTATTTGATTTTTGCTTTCTGGTACCGGTACGCAATCTGCATTTTTGTTATATACCGGAACTGAGCTTTTATCTCTCTTTCTCTATGAACTAATTTCCTTTTGTCTAGTATGTTCACTGTTTGACAATTTGTGACAAAAAGGGGGAGAAGAGAAATGACGAAAATGAGAGCATCGATCATCGAGATAGGACAAACAAAAAAGGGGGAGAACAGAAAATGATGATCGTATCACAAAGGGAGAGAACATGGAGAACATGTTAGAGATGCTCAAGATAGGGGGAGACAAAGAAAAAATTGAAAGAGCCGAAAAACAAAAGAACCAAAAGGACAAATCAAATGTAGGATCTTAATTTCTAACGACTAACGTTTGATTTTGTTTGGAGTTTTGTTTTGCAGGAATTACATCACTTTAAGACTCCAAGTCCTAAGTCATAGAGTATGTTCTAGGACTGTTTGGTTCAAATGTAATTTTGTATTTATTGGATCTTTCACGCAAAGAAAATCAATGTTTTGGTGATGACATTGAATTTCGATTTTTTGGTTTAAGATGAGTGACTTGAGCGTTTTTATGTATTTTGGGTTTTGTCACGAAATTGCCAAAGGGGGAGATTGTTACGGATTTTTGGTGTTGGCATATTTCGTGAGTCAAGTCAGTGAGTTGAGTCGGAGTCTTAAAGGGATCAAATTGTCAATCAGCAATCAAAGACTTAGAGAAGATTCAACAAGAGCTCAAGTTGACACTCAGTGTCTTGAGTCTTGAAGATTGAAGATGAAGAATTGTGGATCAGTTACATCAATCTCAAGAAGAAAGTATTCAAAAGGATCAGGTATGTTTAACTAAATAATTTTGGTGATCCGAATACTTTCTTATAGTGTAGAAACACTTGGATGAATTTTTAATTGCATAAAAATCAAAAACTGGACATGGGACATGTTCAGGATCCGGATCAGACAATCCAATCCGGATCCCGAAGGGTGTTGTTCATTGCAAATCCAATCCGGATCCAAGCCATTTCCGATCCGGATCCCGAACATGGGAGTTTGCTGAATTGCATGAACGATCCGGATCGGACCTTGCAATCCGGATCCCGAACCCTTGGATTTCTGGAATCGTCAATCTTGTTACGACGATCCGGATCGCAGTAAATCCGATCCGGATCGCCGTCCTGAAAATTTCCAGATAAGGTAGGTTTTTGATTCTTATCTCTTTCCAAAGGTTTCTAAACTATAAATAGACACTTAGGGTTTCTCAAAAACGGGGGAGCACGGCCGATCAATTTATAAAACACTTGAGAGCAACCCTAGAGGCTAGGTTTTTACCGTTCCTCTTTATAGCCTCTTTTAGGTCAATTCGATGGTTCTTTCAAGAACATATCTTTTGTCGAATTGATCTAATCTTTGCTTAGAGATTTTTTCCCATGGATCTTCATTGATAATCTAAGCAAAGGATCACCATCAAAGCCAATATTCTTACCGGCTGAGTTTGCGTCGTGGATTCGACGTGGCACCGTGGATTCGGTGTGTTGAAGGCGTTTCGTGGATTCGAAACGTGTGCTCGTGGATTCGAGTGGCGTTCGTGGATTCGAACGTGTGCAGTGGACGTGCAAGCGGTGGAGCGCAAGGTCCGAAGAAGTTGAAGGAGGGGTTAAATCCGTGGAGACGGTAATCACCTTGTTATTCTTCTTTTCTTAGTGGATTGTTATTGCGTGGATATCCAACCGGTCAGCGCAAGGTCCGAAGAAGCTGAAGGAGGGGTTGAGTCCGTGGAGTCGGTAATCACCTTGTTATTCTTCTATTCTTAGTGGATTGTTATTGCGTGTTGGTCCCGTGGTTTTTCTCCTGGATTGGAGTTTCCACGTAAATCTCGGTGTGTTGATTTTTATTTTCCGCATTGTTTTTTATTTTTGCACTGAGATTGGTTTTTATAATATTACACCTATTCACCCCCCTCTAGGTGTTTGATAGTACCTATTTAGATCCTTGTGGATCCTAAATAACTCTACATACCCTGTTTCCACTTCAGCATGCTTAGATTTTATATCTGCATCTTACTTTTCAGCTTTCAGTATATCCTGCTTTTGCTATCCGCTTATTATTGTATCCGGTAGGTACGACTTGCTATTTCTCGGCCCGTCGTGCCCACTGGGATACATGTAGAGTGTATTTCACACCCTTTGGGTGACCATTTTTCAGGTCAGTCGGGTGCTGGGAGATTGGGGCGATCCAGGGAGCTGTTGCGCTAGAGTTGTCCCCTGCTATTGGCCGCGGTGGCCCAGTGCTAGTATTTTCAGTTATAGTATCATGATCGTAGTTGTCTTTGTATTTTTGAGTTTGAGTATTTGTGGATTATGTCATGAGTAGTTGTGGATGTATTAGTTGTAGAGCTTTATGTTTTTGGATTTAGCTGTTGATTATGTTGCTATCAGATTGTATCACTGCACTTGCCTAGCCGAGCATGTATAGGAGAGACTCTGTCCGTGTGGACAGAGCATTTTCTATGCATGTGGCGGTCTGCTCACGTCCTGAGATCAAAGTTTGAACTCTGATTAAAAAAAAAAAAAAAAAAAAAAAAAAAAAAAAAAAAAAATTATACCGCTGTTTTGAAAATCGGGACGTGACAGATCCTATTTCGTCACTTCTCAAAAATGAGCAATGAAATATTCTTATGCAACGGCAAACCAATGCTAATAATTGCTCAATTTTTATTATGCAGTTTTGTATTGAAGTACTTTAAAGTAAGAAGGATCATAATGAATGATTGTATACTTTTTTATTCAATTTGATTGAAGTAACTATTGGGCATTGAGACCTAATTTCATCTGCATTTAACTATATATATAGATCATACTAGCAAGAGAATATTTGAAGGATGTAGCCATAAATCGGGAGCATTTAACTATATACTTTTTGTAATTGCAGCATCCCACACCCCTATAGCTATTTTTTTTTGCTAATGTATTTACTGGAGCAATCAACTTTTTGAGTAAATTTTTTTTATTTTATCTATATGTTTATAAAAGAGTTGATGATAAAATTTTTTCTTCTTTTTTTACGGATTTCTAAGAGAGCAATGACAAAATATTTTTGTGATATTTTGACAAAATATATTAAAGCAAGTTTATGAACTTAGGTATATTATGACAAATTTATATTTGATGCTATGCGAAATGTGGACTGAAAAAAATATTATATTTTTATCTTAATTTTTTATTTTTTGGGTGTGAGTTGGATGATTGTAATGTTACAATGATACTCCAACTCTGTTTCTCTAAAACAATCTTAGTTGCTGATTTATTTTTTATGATCATAGTTATTTTTCTAAATATTTATAATTTGATTCAATCTTATTTATTGTATGAATCTTTTATCCAAATAAATTATAGAAAATTCACTATTAAAAATTTGATTTTAAGATTTGGATGCTTCCAGTATTTGAAAGATGGTATTTTTACAACGTGTAATTAACGGCGATTATGAATTGCTATCAAAAAAAAAAAAAATAAAATAAAAAATTTTGGCAAATTGGCCATTGTCAATTGGCGACGATAATTATTGCCATCTTTTATTCAAACAAACATTTAGCCGTGAGTCAATATTGTCGTCTTTCATTAAAACATTTCGCTGCGATATTTTATCGCTGTCTTTTATTAAAACATTTAGCCGCGATATTTTGTCGCGGTCATTTATTAAAGCATTTAGTCACGACTCCATATCGCTGTCTTTTATTAAACAATTTCGCGGCGACATTTATCGCCGTCTTTTATTCAAACTTTTAACAGCGACAATTTATCGCCGCTATAAACTTTTTCCGACAGGCTTTTAAGCAGCGACATGGAGCGACTGTATTGTCGCCGCCATAATCATTTTGTGGCGACTTTTTGACTTATGGTGGCGACTTTGGTCGCCGCCAAATGTATTACCTATAATAGTGGTAGTGGTGTAGTGGAGAACGAACATGCGTTAAATTAAGTTTTTTTAAACTTTAGATTTTCTTCTTCTATTTAAATCATTTGATTGTAAGCTTGTAAGTGACAAAGTTTTTGAATTTAAAAGTATTTCTTTCACTTCATTTGTTGTTGCAAATTTTAGTAGTGAGTGTTTACTTAAGAGATCTTCTTCAACCTACAGTAAGAGGACAATGGCGAAAAGTTCCCACCTACTTTATACCCGCAGTTCTTTTGTGAAATTTTAAAATAATAATATAATTTTTTTTAAAAATAAAATAAATTTTATTAAGATTATTTATTTAAAAGTGCCATTAATAATTATTTTTTACTTGCTTTTTTTATAAAAGTCATCAAAAAGTACAACCAAAAATAATTTTATGGTGTAGTGAATTATATAGTTAGCGAAAATTCAATATGATCGTCGGAGATTCCGACGAAGAAGCCTCCTGTGGAGAGACGTAGAAAATCTATTTTAGAAAGAAAGAGGGAGGAAAATCGCAGCATGAAGAAGGAGAGAGTAAAAACTGGTGTGAAATGCAAGACGGTGGAGCATCAAGAGAAAGAGAGTAAAAATTGTTGTGGAATGCAAGAGGGCGCACTTCCTTTTGTTCGGCAAAAAAAGAAAAAAAGAAAAAGAAAAAGAAAGAGGTTGGTGGGGTCGATGCTCTAAATTAAAAAAGCTGCACTAATAAAGAATGTCTCGTTAGGTTAGAATAGAAATCGAGCTTTAATATAATGATATATATATATTGTCGTAATTAATTATGCATCCCATCTCAAGAAGGCTAATTTGAATCAGCCATAGGCTAATTTGAATCAGCCATAGGCAATGATAGCTTTACAGGTAAAGACTGATTCTTTGCACTAAAAAAAAAATTATCATAGTTTGTTAAGAATAAATGACAGACTTGTGCACATATTTATCTCAATTAATTAAGATATGCCGTAGAGAAAACTCAAAATTTTTAATAACAATGTTTGAATTCGAGCATTAAAATATGTTGTCTATTACGTGAATCTAGCTTTAATTAAATATGTGTGGTGGAAACACAAAACCACAATTACGCGGCGGAAGAGCCTGACTTACTAATAAAAGCTAGATGTAATAAACGAAAATCATTTTCAATTAGAATGATTGATTGTTTTAACAATGGAAAATGGTAAGTGTACACTCTAAAAAAGATGTACATCTTACACTCCATCCATTCAAGGATAGGATGAATTTTATCGGTCATTTCGAAGTGACCGGTGAGTATACTTCCACCCTTGAATGCGGTGGAGTATATGATATACACCCCTTTCGGAGTGTACATATAGCATTCCTTGTTAAGTGTACATCCCATTTGGGGTGTACATTCTACACTTATCCCATCTTGGAATAGATATTCATTCACTCATCACATCGATGTGACGAGTAAAATTTATTCCATTCCAGAATTAGATGGGTGTAAGATGTACATCCTATTTGAGGTGTACGTACATCTAGCATTAACCTTAACAATATGGCATTAGAGTCAGTCCTAACCGCGTCTATTAATGGCCATGAGTGTGCCAGATGTTTGTCATTTTGTGCCATATATTTTTGTCTATTATTTTCGTTATCATTTTCAATATATACAAACGAGATGGCTTGGATTATCAAAATAAGTTACTGTTGTCCTCTGATTCATAAATCAAGAAATTTTGGAGTTTAATATCTTTTGTAAAAAAGTGCAAAACTTATTTGAACCATAATATATTTTGATTTAATTATCTAAATTTTAAAAATTTTAAACTTACATCTCTAATATTCTAATTTATTTGATTCGAAGGATTTAATAATTTTTTTACTTCATATTTTTGGTCGGCATTTTATTTTAGCCTACTTAACTAGAGTATGTGTCATAATTTTCATAGCTAATTTTTATTAAAGTAAATAGTAAATCAAAATTATAAAGCAGAAAAATCATTAAATGCTTAAAATATAAAGCAGAAAAGTCATTAAATGCTTGAATGACTAAGCTATCGTTACATTTTTTTTTTTTTTTTTTTTTCTTTTTTTCTTTTCTGTGTCCAACAACTACGGTTTTGATTCTACATATGAGCAAAGAGTCATCATCTGCATGCTTTATCTACATGCATCCTAGATGACCAGTTCTAAGCAATATCTCCATTTCTCTTAGAAATATTCTTGCTTTATTACTTAGTCATTATTACGAAGAGAATAGTCAATGCAAAAGTTATTTGTTTGAGCAGCCTCTGAACTCTTCAAACCACGCGCACCATGTATGTATCTTAGTTACCACTATATAAAGATCACTCGTGCCGCGACCTCTAATCACAAATCATCAGAACATCCCTCCAAAAAAGATGGAGTACTCTAATTCCAAAACAAGATCGCTCCTTATCCTTTTTGCAACCATCTTCCTGATCATCTCTTCTGGCCGCGCTGATCCTGGCCCTCTGCAGGACTTCTGCGTCGCCAACCTCCAAGCTACCGACATTACCGTCAACGGCTTTCCCTGCAAGCTGACATCCTCTGTGGTCGCCGATGACTTCTTCTTCTCAGGCCTGTCCATCCCGGGCAACACCAACAACATGTTCGGGTCGAACATCACCCAGGCTAACGTCGCGAACTTCCCTGGCCTCAATACACTCGGCATCTCCATGAACCGGGTCGACTTGGTCCCTGGCGGCGTCAACCCCCTCCACAGCCACCCCCGTGCCACTGAGCTTGGGTTCGTCATCCAAGGGGAGGTGCTGGTAGGCTTCGTTAGCACTGCCAACATGTTTTACTCCAAGACTGTGAAAGCCGGCGAGAACTTTGTGATCCCAAGGGGGCTGGTTCACTTCCAGTACAACGTTGGGGCAGGGAATGCGGTGATCATCACGGCGTTCGACAGCCATCTGCCGGGCGTCGTGTTGGCACCATTCTCGCTTTTCGGGTCGACGCCGGCTATCCCAAATGATGTGTTGACCAAGACCTTCCAGGTTGATCAGAATGTGATCAATCTCTTGAAGTCCAAGTTCGGGAATTAATTAACTCTTACAATGTTTGATTAGTCCATTGATTCTTACGCTTAATTATTTTGTATTATTTACAATTATTTGTTTGTGCACCGACCTATATTGATTTTGGCCTGTTGAATAATTATGTTCTTGTGATCCTAAGAATAAATGAATAATTGATGGAAAATTTATGTAGTTTCTGTCCTTATTTTTTCTTTCTTTCCTGCTTTGCATGTTGTAAGTATTCGAGAAATTTCTTTTCAAAATTTCTCGTTCTTCTCACAATTGGAGATTTCATTTGAAATGTACGGGATATAGCCTTTGGATACAACATTTCTATAAACTTCATTAAAGTATATTAGGGTTCAACCTCTACGTCATGCTAACCAAAAGAAGTCGGGTGTTCTATCTAATTCGAGACTCTTTCATTGCCCCCCAAGTTTGCCCGCAAAACTTGAATCTAAAAAGTACCAAAGCAACATGTGTGATCGAACTATATAAAATAGTTTTCAGTGAGTACAACTATCGAGAGGGGCGATCTACATACACTACTAGATCTAATGAGATATAATAAATGAAATTGCGATAATGAACAACTATGAGTACAAGAATAATAAGCTGATAAACACTAACATAATCCATTATACCTCTACAAGGAAACACGAGAAATACTTATAATGTGATTGGCTTAATAGAATGATGTTTTGATTCCTGATGGAAATAACAAGAAGGTATACTTGATCAATTTAACTAATAATTCTATCAAGTTTCTAAGCACCCAACTAATGCATCAAGTCCTCATGATAGCTAATTAATGTCTCACTACCCATTTTGTGCCCTAACCTTTCGGACTGAGCATGGCACTAACTTCTTAGTGCTAAGCCTGGCTCTAACTTTTCAATTCTGAGCTATTGACAAAATTTCCAAACTTTTCAGTTTGGACGGCGCATACTCATTAGCGCTAACTTTTCAATCCCGGGCACTCTTATCCAATTCGAGAATACTCTATTTTTTATGTCATTTGACTCAACAAATTTTGGTTCACTATTAGAGTCTCACGACCGTTACTCGACATTACACAATTCTCTGGATTTACTTACACAATCATAGCATTTTATAGCATATGTAATATACTGGACTTTGGCAAAATTCACAAAGTTGCAGTTTGGGTCACTTGGCAGCTTGTACTCTGAATGCTAGGTCAAGCTAGAATTGTTTCAGTGCGAAATTGACGCGAAACAAAATTAGAAATTGAATTTGGATTGATTCTAAGGTTTCTGCCACTTTTCAGATATCCGAAAAATGTTTGGGGGCCCGAAAAGTACTGTCTCTGGCTGATTTGAATTCAGACCCTACCTTGCGAGTGCCCAGATTGGTGGAGGATGATCCAAATTTGGTTTCGGGCCCTAGATCTAGACGCCTCTCGATTATTTGTAGACACTTACAACCGAGCTTCCAAAGTCATTCCGGTGTTCTTTCACGGCTAACTAACATAAAACGCCGGTTTCGGGCCGTTTCATAAAATTGCTTGCTAACGCTCGTCGTTTTTCCAATCGAAATATCTTGAGGCTCCTCTCTAATCTTCAATTAGAAAATAATCCAATCAATTTGATTCTATAGTCCCAAGAATCCAAAAGACCTAAAACTAACCCTAAAATTCCTTTTTCCAAAAGTCCTCTAAAATTTTTGAAGAATATTTGATCAAATAGGTGTAGGTTATTGATGCATATAATGGTAGGTTAATTTGGTAAATTAAGTAGGCATAGGATGTATACTACTTAGGGAAAATTAACTACCAATGGATATGGAGCATAGATATAGAAAAACATATATACAAGGTATATATATGTATACTTAGGTTAAGACAGGTGTGTAGACTATGTATGGACTGGTAAAATAGGTTGACTTGCTCTAAGGTTTAAAGAACTCGACTTTGAACTTGTAAACATAGTGACATCAAGTCTAGGATGGAACAACAATATAGTGGTAGGTTGGCCACTCGGATAAACTAAACATAAAACCTAGTGTTATTAAATATAGGTTTGCAAACAAATGAACCTAGGAGTTGTGTGAACCTAGGTGGCAAGGACATTGGGCCTAGTGTTGTCGAACATAGGTCGTGGTATATAAGTGGTAGGAAGACAACAAAAAATGATAAGCCATGGACCTAAAAAGGATTAACATAATAACGGGAAAGAAACATACACATTAAATAATCAAAATAATAATGGCATTGCCCGACCCTTCAACATTCAGTAACTAGGAGTTAGGGGTATGTGACGTACTGCAGCCCTGGACAAGGTCAGGCAAGAATGGTGACCGTGAATTAGGGGTATGCGACGTATTGCAGCTCTAGAACGAGGTCAGTAAAGAAGGGTGGTCGCGAACCTAGGATATGCGACATACTGCAGTCCCGAGGTGTGGTCAGGGCAAGGTTGGTTATCAAGAACCATAAGCATGGATTGACTCAAGACCGAGTCGGGATTATGGCTAAGGTAAAGAAACCTTGGGCTAGTTGTGGAGTAGAAATGGATAGTGACATTAGAAGTAGATTTGTAGTTCCTACTTGCTTAAATTTTATTATTACATTTGCATTGAGGCATAGCATATGATCATATAGCATATAGTGTAGCTTTATATTCTGGTAGATTATCTATCTATGTGCTACAGTTGTCTCCTTTGGACTTGGTAAATCGAGCTTCTCACTTGGGTGGTCATTCCCACTGGGGACTATTTTTATAGTTCTCACCCTTATATTTTACAGGTCCTTCCGTGAGAGGCGGAGTACCGCGGGGTAAGGGCGTAGCACAGTGGGTAACGCCCTCCTACCATGTTGAGACTTAGAGTATCCGCGTCAGCATAGCTGAGGTATTAAAATGTAAAAGATAAAATGTAATAAGTTTTTGGGTTGTAAAAGGAAAAAAGAAAAGAAATATATAAATGTGTGTATGTTTAGGACAAATGCTTATAATAGTTAATTATTTATGTTTTCTGTATTTATTTTTGCAATTCTTGTATGAATTCGGTCCTAGTAGGAATATCTCGAATTGTACTGGTTGTGACGCATTGGGCGTGTGGTGCACCGATTTTCGCTAAATTAGCAAAGTGTGAATGAGTCACCTTGGACACGTATAAAAACATGACAAATAGGATTTAGAGCAAGTTTGATTCGAATCAGATCAAATTTGGACCAAAGTTGAGTCAGAAAAAAGGTAAAACCCAAGTCTGGAGCTCCTGGACTTTTTCGGGTGTCCGGAAGATGGAGCGGACACTCGGCCATACAATTGGGCTCTAGGAGAGCAACCGGGAGCAAGATTCGGACTCTCAACCCAAGAGTTGGAGAAAATGTGCACAAGTTGTCACACCCCGGATGTAAACCAGAATCCGGGCCCGTCTACAGATCCGCCGTGCACACGGTATTTCCCGCGTACACGAAGCGTTGGTAACTTGCTCAGATATAAGAGATAATAATAAAAGAGCATAAAATCAGAGCTGAACTAAAACTACAACATCTCAGATTGAAGCTGAAAATAAAGTAAAGAACAACTGTAAATAAATACAAGTATCTCTCACAGCTCACCACAAATATACAACCAGCTGGCAAACGCCAGACCCAAAAATAAGTACAATAAAACTGTCTGAGAAGATAAGGGTATATCAATAGTCCAACTAGCATACTGTCGGGTGGACACTCTATCTAGTCCGTTATCCTCTTACCTCGATCCGATACTGACGGCCCAGCAACTCCCGCAGAGGACTCTGCAAAACAAAGGGAGAAACAAAGAAAAAGACGATGGGGGTGAGAACTACTATAAAAACAGTTGCCTCCCCTAGTGGGTTAAGCCTCAAACTCAGA
Organism: Tillandsia fasciculata; assembly: GCA_029168755.2. Lineage (NCBI taxonomy): Eukaryota > Viridiplantae > Streptophyta > Magnoliopsida > Poales > Bromeliaceae > Tillandsia > Tillandsia fasciculata. The sequence continues at coordinate 307,550 of JAQOTM010000104.1, read as the reverse complement.
CACACCCACTGGGTCTACCAGAGGTAAAAGAAGAAAAAAAGTGGTACGCTATAAAAACTGCTGATAAAGGAAAGCTACCACTACTATGCCTCTAAATGCAGTACCGAAACGATTAACCGAATGCATGCATCCGTAAAACTATCTGCCTGAATAGACCCAATCGATGGACCAGTAACCACTGGCACTGCCTGCTTAAACTGTCTTAAGTATCTGCTCACAAATCGGTACTCATTGACCGATACTCACTGTCTGGCACTCACTGGCCGATGTGTCAATCGCTTACTCCGGAGTGGCACTCGAGGGGAGCGACCCACACAAGTAAAGTAACCATGTCACAAGTATCATGAAATAACAAGACTGGATCACGACAATGATCGAAGTGGGAAAACCCCTCCACTAAAGATAACCCGATCCCCCAATCTAATACAATAATACTCAATAAGTGCAAAACTCCATCCACTAGAGAAATCCGATCCCCAATCTGATGCACAAGTAAACATCTGGTCAACCGCCCAATGTTCGCGGTCGCCGCAATACCCCACAACCCACTCTGGTATGATAAATCCACTCAATAAACCCGGCTACACTATCCCACAACCCTGCTCAACCCAAGCAATACCACATGTATCTCAATAAAAGGAGAAGAGGTACCAACATGGTTTCTCCTAAGTCAAATTCCAATGATAGTGTAGCAGTAAAAGGTGGCCTATCTAGATATCCATACAAGCATGCAAGTGTCCTCATGATGATAAAAGAAAGACAAATATTGTTGTTCATACATAGACTAGAGCATGCTATTCCAGGATAATAAAGATATCATAAGAATACTAAGTACTAACATAACACAAGTCCAACTATACAAGCATGCATGTTACCCACGATATACTACTCGGCATTCAACAACGGGGATCACTCTAATATTCCTAGTGAGAAAATCAAAGATGAGGTCCACAACAACTACCCACCTCGAAAAGCGTAAACTACAACAATATGAGATTCCTCGCTGTCCAAGATCCTCAATCCCCGCAAACCTCCAAAATGCGAGAACTACAACAAAAATAGATCGCACACGGCATAAATGAACAACTCCACAGCAGTAAATACTGTTTTGCAAAACAGCATGGAAAACAAGGAAATTCACCTAGTGCAATCCTCAGAAAAATCCAAAAAATCACCATTGCGATCCTCGCGTCGAGTAGATGAAAAACGAGTACTTACTCGTCCCGTTCCGATACCTGTAGGCCAAGATACAAATTAATCACCACGGTTCACGTGAAACTTCCAATGATCAAAAGTCTGCAGTACTCTGTCCAGGAAAAGTAAATTTTCACCTTCGAAGCAATCTCCAAAATTTCCAGAAAAATTCCGATGATGTTCCTTGCGACGCATAGTAAATCGAGTACTTGCACTCCTGGTTCCGACTTCCGAGTGCAGAGAAAACCCACAAAAACCCCGGTGCTGTCCAAAATTCCATCACAGAAAAGGGGTCACAAAAATAGTCCAAAAATCCTAAGAAAACCTCGAAATACGGAGAAGCTTAAAATACAAAAGTCGTAGCCTTACCTGTTGTGAAAACGTGGGCGCAAGAATCACCCAAAAATTCCTTCGGGGTAGCCCAGGGGAGTCTGCAGACCGAAACACGACGAAAAAGGCTAACAAGGAAGGAGCGTCGCAGTGTGCCGAATCGCAGTAGACATCGAAGTAGCGTCCTCCAAAAATTCTGGAACTTCTCCACAAGATGCAGCACTGAATAAGGAAGAAATTCTCTATAGAGCTTTCCCTACGAAACAGCCCAAAAAATGATCAAAAGAAGGCCCAAGGGGCCTATTTATAGGCCCAACCCAAAAAGAGCCCATTGTTCGGATTCGGGCGAACCTTTTTGGGCGCCTGAATCCAACAGTCGCACAAATGCCGCACCGAAGCCCCGTCCGACCAGCGCCCGGAACCACCCGCGATCGACACGTGTCCCCCAAACACGGAACAGCGGTGCAAGCGCGCCCGGCTGACGACACGTGTCCCGCGCCCGCCAATGCCTGGGCGCCACGTGGCCAGCCCGCGCGACCTGCCGACCGCGCCCACTTGCGCCTCGCCGGCCGCGCCGCCTACCCCCCACGCACGCACGCATCCCGAGGCACCGGCGTGCACCTCCGTGGACCCTGTCGCATGAGCCCGCCTATCACAGGCTGCCACGTGTCCCCACGCCCGGTCTATGCACTCGCGCGGGGTTCCATGGACCGCGCATCGCGCGCCGGCCACTCCTGGGGCGCAACGTGTCCCCGTGCCGGGTCCATGCGCCACCAGGCGCCGCTTCGTGGAGCGCACAACCTGAACCGGCCAGTAATAGGCCGCCATGTGGCACCCGGCCGGTCTACGGCCTCCCCCATGCACCGGAATCCACTGAAAACTTCCGCGAGCCCGTTTTTGGGCATTTGGACTCAGAAAAATACAAGCAAATAGCTATTTTTAAGCGTTTTTCCGTGCTGAATCCAAATCCGACCTCCGATCAGCCTGAAACCTCTTCTAAAATTCGACAAAAGCAGCCGAAGGACAGGCTTGATCCAGGAACCTCACTGACTCCATCCAACACATCCATTTGATGCGTTACTGGCCCATTACACCAATACCAGGTGTTTCACATCGTGGATTCACCGGAAAAAGCTACATGGGGTTTTAGGGCCCTACACAAGTGGTTCCGGATGCTCGGGATGTCTTGCGTGCACTCGAAAACCATCTTGCGGGCGCAGGGAGGGGGCCCAACCCGTATTTGCGGATTCCCAATCCGAGAGCAGCGGACTTGGTGCCCATGACATTTCAGACGCCCGAAATGTCCTGCGGGCACCCTGGGATTCTCGCAGCACTGTAGCTACGAAGTTTCGGATGCCTGAAATAATTCGCGGGCCCGATGGTGGCTATTACTGATATGAGTTTAGTTGCAATTCTGGAGAGTTTTAGGTTAAAGTGCAATTGTCACAACCATATGAAAAAGGGGCCAACCACTTTGACTAAACCCACTTTCTCCCATGTCTGATCTTCCTCTCTCTTTCATCTATTTCCCCCTTTATCTCTCTGCTCGTTCACTACCAAAGGAAGAAGAATAGGCAGGAGAGGGGAGGCGCATAGTGCAAGGGCACTGAGGCTAGGGTCTTGACTTTCACCAAAAGAAGGAAAAAAAAAGGTAAACTCCAAGGAACGTCCTAGAAGGATAAAGAAACCATTCCTCCTTCCCTTTTTTCTAGCATCTTGAGAGAAGTGAGTAGGGTAAAATCTAGGGTTTTAATTTTTGGCGTTTAAAAGAGTTGTGGTGATTCCTTATGATTTCTAAACCATCATTTTAGAATTGTTTTGGAGGTTAAAGAGATCAAGCACACCCTTCATGCAAGGAAAACAACCTAAGGTGGTGTCACGCCCCGGAGGTCTGAGGATAAGCGGAAAAGCGTATATATTTTTTATTTTTTTTTATTTTTTTGAATAAACGACCTCGCCTACCGGTGCATGTCAGACCCGCCACATATACAAATTCACTCTGAAAACGGGCAGAGTCTCCTTTGTATATGTACGGCATCACGTTTACATCCACTTCTTTAACCACACAGTCACAGTGAAAATAACAAGAAAGAGTAATACTATTTAGTCACATCAATAGATAAAACTACGGGTTTGTAAACGGTGTCCACCCGACACTCAGTTTTTCCAAAACGTCTACACATTCACAATAAAGCGGCTACATCTTTTTGAAAGGATAAATCCAGAGGTTTTCAAGATTGTGCCCACACGACACTTGGTTTTTGGAAAGCATTTTCGAAACCCTTGTTTAATGTAAAACGGCCCATAAGAGTTCATAACAGTATGTCAAATCCACAGTATCAACTAATTAACTATCCAACATCCAATATGATCCACAATCAAGCAAATGAAACTAATAGTTAAACGAGGAAGAGAAATGAGATAAACCAAAACAAGAATACTGTCGCAAAGCCACATACAGCTATGGTCCTCTAGACGCTGCCTCACCACCGTCCCGGTTACTACACCTAGTCGGACCTGTCACAGTGTGGGAAAGTCAGTGACAAATAAAGTAGATGATTCAAACATTTAACAGTAACTTTAAAATAAACGAATACACCAGAACCTTTCGCTTTTTCTCCTCATGAGTCCACATCACTTGATTTAATTACATGGTACCTGTCGGGGAGTCGACGATCTCCCCTCGTGAATAATTACTTTACTTACGTGATGCCTTTAACCCCTTCACGGTGCTAGTGCGGCACTTATAGCTGGCGTGAAGAGGTCCCCACCCGGCACTTTCACTTTTGTGGGGTACACGGGTCATTCAGACCACTTCTCCGAAAAAGTACACCCATGCGGTGGCCAGACCGCCTGTGTACGTGTAAGCATCTAAAAATATGATAGCCGAAACCGGCGTGTAACAATCACCGCGACACTTAGTCGCCACAGTTAATAACAGAAGAAACGGTACATATTCATGCGAAAGGTTAAATCAATTGAAACATCTCATCTACTTTATTAGACAGGTTATTATACTTTCTACGATAACATATTGCACTTATTGCAAGGGTACCCACTTGGTTGCGGGAAGATCGGAACACTTGGATCTTTAACACACTCCCGCTGCGCACTTGGACCTAAAGAAGTCCACAAAAACGATAATTAATAAAACGCACTAACACCGCGAGAACGAAAATCCAAAACTAACCCCGCGACGAAAACCCAAAAACGGCGCTCTTACACACTTGACGGCTCCCCGCGCGCCCACCCATGCGGACATCGTCGCCCGCGGTGTTTGCCCGCGCGGATGCCGCCACCCGCGGATGCCCCGCGCGGCACGAAGCCGCGCGGCGTGCGTCCGCGGGCAGCGCCCGTGCGGCGCCCGCCGGCGCGCGGGTGCCCCGCGCGGCGCAAGGCCGCGGGGTGTGCGCCCGCGGGTGGCGCCCGCACGGCGCCCGCGCAGCACCCGCCCGCCCGCGGGCGCCGCGCGCGGCACGAGGCCGCGCAGTGCGCGCCCGCGGGCGGCGCCCGGCCGCCCGGGGGCGCCCCGCGCGGCACGAGGCCGCGCGGTGCGTGCCCGCGGGCAGCGCCGGCGCGGCGTCCGCCCGCGCGGCGTCCGCCCGCGCGGTGCCGTAGCGGCGCCCGCGCGTCGTCCACCCGCCCACGCCGTGCCCTAGCGGCGCCCGCGCGTCGTCTGCCCGCCCGCGTCGTGCCCTAGATCGCGCGGCGGCGGCGGCGGGGCCGGCGATGACGACAGGGACGGAGACGACGACGATGACAACGAAAGAGATACGAAAAAACCCCAACAATACAACAAAACGAATTCTACTTACCAAAAATTTCGACGGGGAAGTCGACCGATCGCACTCCTAATTCCGGTACGTTGTTCGGGGTGATCGGACTCCTCCGTCTTCCTCCTCTTTCTTTCTTTTTCCCTCCTCCGGTTAGGGTTCCGCCTTTTTCTTCTCTTTTCTCCCTCGTTCTCTCCGGCTAGGGTTTCTCTTCTTTTTTGCGAAAAGTGGGATTTTTCCTTTTCGTACGTACAACTAAATCCCACCTTTTAATATCTGTCACCGAATAATTAATTAATCATATGGGATAAACCCACACTTCCTCGAAAAGCGTGCAGGATATTTCGCACCGATTTCGATGCACGCTAAGTCACCGCGACATTAAAAATCCTGTTCCGGGAGATCCCTACGTCGGATTTCAGATCCGATTGCACTGTCGGTCATCATTTTTCGAGCCATTTTACAGAAAAATACCTGTGCCACACCTCAACCGACTCACAAAAACTCGGTAATTCAAATTCACTAAAAGAAACACTTTACTAATAGGAGGGTAAAAATCACTAGAAAAGTCATGTCATTACAGGTGGGGGATTAATTTCAAAAGGGTGAACTACTCTTGTTCTTATACTTTCATTTGGCTTAGAAGCATTATTGTAGGAGTAGAGGCATAGGATGTATGTGTACATAAACAAAATAGGGTTTTAGTCTTACAAATCTTTGAATGGACAAAACCTAGTTATTGGTTAAAAAAGAGTGACATGAAACTTAGGGATGAACCTAAGGAAAGAATGTAGAGTTTCAACCTAGAGTCAATGAACTAGGTTAGAGTGACGTAGAAAATTGGTGTCCTCAGATCATCTTGAACCTTAGAGTCTCAAACTTAGGATTGAAAGTGTAAAGTGGATAAATAAGAGAACTTTAATGTGAATTGGTATTCTTGGGGCATCCTAACTATTTTAGAGTTATTACCCTAGGGTAAAAGAGAAAAGCAAAGATAATAAACTTTCGAAAGTGATAATGTGCCAACGGGAGAGTTATGAGCATATTTCGACTCCTCATTACGAATGAGTACCAAGGTGCCTTAAATTCATTCATGGCAATTTGGAGAGGGTTCCACGTATAAGTCGACTCTTCAAGGAAATGGCTCTAAAGGAGCATAAGTAACCGGCGAGTAGAGAGAGTTCCACGCATAAGTCGAATCTCTACGAAGTACCTCTATGAAACTTAAATCATAATATGATTAGAGTGACCGATCGCGGTCGGGCTAGTGGTAACCCTTGTGTAGCGGCTTAATGGCCGGTGGTATAGTGGCCTAGTGTGGCATGGCATAGTAGCATGGTAGCATGATGCATGAGCTACTAGTGTAGAAATAGTCATATTTGCATACTAGTATAGTATTTACTGCTTTCCCTTATTATTATCTTACTACTAATGCTTCCATTTGACAAAGAGGTGTAGAACATATTTGTGATGACCCGAATCTTCACGGTGGTTTTGCTGAGCGAATTGTGGCTTTTGGAGGCCTATGATGCGTGTCGGAGATGATTGCGCGCAAATTGGATCTCAGGATCGGACCTAGCGCGAAATTTGGATTAAGATTACCTGTCCGGATGCCTTCAATAAATTTTAGAACTGGAATTTGGCAAAACGGACAACGGATTTGGACTCAGCGCGCGAAAACGATGAAAATGGACTATTTACTTATATTTTTCGGAGCCCGGATGCTAAAATACGGATTTCGAGGCACTTTGTTACTGTTCCGGCAGGCTAGGGCAGCACCGGCGGCGGCGGGCAGGCCGCGGAGCGCGGCGGCGTGGGCGCTTGCGCAGCGGCGGGCAGGCCGGTCCACGGGACTTGGCGTGCACCGGGACCAGCGAACGTGGCGGAAGACCACGTGGCGCGCGCGGATTCGGCAATCAACGCACGCGCGACAGCGCGCCAGGCGCGGCACACCGTGGACCCCGCCAGGCCACATGTCGCCCGCTCATTGCCGGGCGCAGCGACCCGGCTGGGCCGCCATGAACCGCGGCCCACGGTTCCCGCCGTGGACCGCGCTGCCACGCAGCGAGCCGCAATTGGCGGGCGCTTGTGCTCAGGGCGCGCGGGGCGCGGACGGGACACGTGGCGCATTGTGGACGATTCTGGCGCGCACAGTAGCGGGTCGAGGCCGGATTCGGGCGCCCGAATCCGGATCCCTCCTTGGTGGACTTGGGCTATAAATAGCCCATGTGGGCTTTATTTTTGGGGCTTTTCCTCCGAGCTTCTGAGCCCATCTTCGGTAGGGAGTGTCGTCTGCGTGTCTTCTTCGATATTTGTGATCTCAGGGATTTTTGGGAGTCGTGCCATCTGCGTTCTTCTCGACATCGCGAGCTTCGACGCGTCTTGGATATCGAGTTTTTTCGTCGACGCTTTTTTCGCGAGCTCCCCAAGATTGACAGGAGGGAATTTTTGGCCGAATTTTGCGGCATCAATTTCACGAGAGGTTGATCTTTGTTTTTCATGTTTTTTGCTTTTCTCAGTTTTGGGTTTTTATTGGGGTATTCGGAGCATCTTTGAACCCCTTTCTTACTACTGATTTTCCTGGACCCCCCGAGCTTATTCGATTTTTATCTCCACGCTCGATTATTGGATTTCGATCTGTGAGGACTCGATCGATATCTACGCTTTGAGAGGAACACAACCATATTTTTATCGAATTTTTTTGAGGTCGCTTCGATGGTGTTATTTATGCTTCTTCGTGGCTGTTTTTCGTAGATTGGCGGGTTGTGGGTAGTTTGACTTACCGCAATGTTCTATTTGTATCTTGGCCTACATGTGTCAGAACGTGGAGTATAAATACTAGATTTGTATCTACTCGTCGCGAGGATCGCAGCCGTGATTTTTCTGGATTTTTTGGAGGATCGCACGTAGGTGAAAAATCTCTTTTCCTGTGCTGGTTTGTAAAAACAGCAAGGGCTGTTTGGGGTGTGTTTGTGGTGTTGATTGATTGTTGGCTGTGATGTTGGTTGGAGCAGAGGCTTGTGTGACCGAGTACCGAGGGTGTGGTTTCGGCGAATTTTGTTAGTGAGTGACGGCGCACTTCACCGACTTCGGCTTTGCCTGCGGAAAGCGATTCAGGTGGGTTGCTTCGTCTCCAGAACCGGTGGACGGTTTTCTAATTCTATTTGATAGAATGTATGCATATTTAGTGTACCAATGTATGGTTGAGGGGTAAGCTTAGAAATGGTATTGTATGGAAAATTGCAAGATAAATATTCATGTTAGGTTTTATGAGAACTTGCAAGATTTGGATATTCATAATTATGATTAATGAAAGCTTACCCAAGGGAAGTGTTACCCTATGTGATTGATAGCATGCATAATTAATGTACAACCAATAGGATTGAGATGTAAACATGAGAATGGCCTAGATCATGTGGAGTGATATACTATTGTAGTGATATATTAGCATGCCATGCTAGCACATAGTCTTTCATGAGGATTGATTATTCCAGGGGACAGGATGATATATCTATGTACGGGTACTACTCTGAGGAGTTATTATAGATCATGGATTATGGACAGGTGTAGTTCATTAGTGATTTTGGCATGTTGGTTATACCTATGTGGAGCCACTAGTTGATATACTCTATTTCTTCTATCTTCCTTGAGGACACTTGCATGCTTGTATGGACATCTAGATAGGCCATCTTTTACTGCTACACTATCATGTTGGGACTTGACTTAGGAGAAACCATGGTTGCTTCTTTTCTCCTTTTAGTCAAACATGTGATTCATGTTGCTTGGGTTCGAGCAGGGGTTTGGGATAGTGTAGTCGAGACTTTGTGTCTGGGACAGATTGCATTTGATTGTGGGTTGTGGGGTGTTGCGGCAACCGCGGATACTGGGCTGTTGATCGGATGTTGGTTGTTGTACCAGATTGTGGACTTGTGGGGTATTGCAACGATCGCGGATATTGGGCGGTTGACCGGATGTTTACTTGTGTATTAGATTGGGGATCGAATTTTCTTTAGTGGATGGATTTTCCCACTTCGATCAGAGTCGTGATCCAGTCCTGCTATATCGTGATACTTGTGACATGGTTACTTTACTCGTGTGGGCCGCTCCCCTTGAGTGCCACTCCGGAGTAGGTGATTTACACAGCGGCCAGTGAGTAACGGACAGTGAGTGCCGGTCAATGAGTGCCGATCTGTTAGCAGATATTTGAGACAATTTGAGCAGGCAGTGCCAGTTTTTATTGGCCCATTGATTGGGTTTATTCAGACAGATATTTTTATTGTTGCACTCGTGCCCGGGGGGGGGGAAGTGAGTGGAGTCTGGTAGCTGTGAGTAGACCAGTGCTAGTAATGTCGGGAACCATTTGGGTTGACGGTGGTCCCGGGTCGTTGAGAGTACTTCGACCATTGTGCGAGATGTTTGATGATCTTGAGTCTATCCGTTCTGAGAGAGAGCGTGGATTTCGACTATAGCCTTCATGTGCCATTATTCGATAGCGAGTTAGTCCGATTGGACACCCTACGTTGGTATACTAGGGAGGCGCAGGCTTGACTGGGCCAGATGTGGCAGTCAGCTTGATTGGGTCGATTGAGCACCTCGTGTGCGAGGGTTTGCATATCTTTTGTCGGTTTTCCCCATTGAGCATTTAGATAGAGGCATAGCTGTTGAGTATCTCCAGCTTTTCTTTTCAATCTTTACTGCATCGTTATCTTATGCCTCTAGTAGACTTGGTGGGCAGACCGTCGGTCCTGGTGGCGGTACCCACTGAGAACTGCGTGTTGGTGTAGTTCTCACACCGTTGGGAGTTTTTCCCCTTCTTTTTTCTTTTCTCCCCTTTGTTTTACAGAGTCATTGCGGGAGTTGCTGATTCTGCTGTTGCTGGCCGAGGCGACGGAGTCGCGAGCTAGATCCCTACCTGTCTTTGGAGAGTAGCTGTACCCCCACATTGGAGATTTGTAGTACAGTCAGTAGACTAGTTTTATTTCCACTTTTGAGAGATTATTGTATTGTGAGGATTCGACTTGTACTGAGAGCCTGTACACTGATGTATTATTTCAGTTTACCTCCATGTTAAGTTCTGGGTTATTGTATCAGAGGATTTTGTATATGATCATATTTGGGAGATGTGTATTGTATTATTATTTTCAGTTGCACAGATGGTTGGATTTTAGTTTTATAGTAGTTTTCTTTATAGCTCTGATATCTGTTTAGCTATAGTACCCTTTCTTGCAGGTTGGATGCTTCGCCTATGCGGGGTTTTTGTATATGCAGAGGATCTGTTGGCGAGCCCAGGTCGCAGTTTCGACCCCGGGGCGTGGCAATATTTCTCGGGGGATGAACCCACTGAGTACGTACTATTCGTAGTTCTCACACCACGTAGTTTATATCTTTTGTAGATCTAGGTACAGCTGGTAAGGCACGTGATAGGGACAAAAGCCTAGTTGAGTAGCAGACCTAGAAAATCTAGAGCACCATTTTGATCAAGAGTGAATATTGTATTTTTGTGAGAGGAAAATAAAAAGAAATGTAATTAAACATTTATTGATGTTTATTCTTGTACTTTATAGCTTCAACTTTATATAACTATTTTTTTGTTTAAAGTTGATGTTCAGTAGTTTCAATATGATATTCTCATATATCTCATTGTACTCACGTGTGAAGGGGATGCTACCATTCCTTTCGGGTATGGAAAAGTCATGCCCGATTCACAGGTCTGTTGGCGTGCCTGAACCGACCAAATTAACGGTCTCGGAACGTGACAGATGAGAGTGGTATCAGAGCCTAGTTATGGTTTTAGACTGTTAGTAAACCTTAGGGAGATTCTATGGCTTAGGCACGTGAGGGTGTGTGGACTTTGGCAAAAGTTCTTGATTGGGTATTGAGTTGCTCCACGGTGATGGATTGAGGGAAATAGACTTCCACTAGTTAATGATATGTTGGGTGGCCGACAACATAATGTTGAGAGTGAGAAGAAGTATCCCTCATATACTTTTGCATGATTGGGCTGACAGACCTTGTATCTAGCTTTCACTTACGTTTTGCTCTGAATTGTTAAATTTTATCCGTTGTGGTGTGCAGAAAAGCTATAGCATCACTTAAGGAGACTAGATTGATGCGAGTTGAGCCGTCGAAGGGCTTGGCATCAAATAAAGTACGCGAGTTGCTTAAGCAAGTGGTTGCACTTATCGGCGTAGTCCAACAGCGGGCAGAGGCCTCTCGTTGTCAAGAGGAGGCTTCCCACCGCTAAGAGGAGGCATCTGTAGGTTATGGATCCCCAAGTATCTAAATAGGTTCTATTAAATACCACCTAGGGGGGGGGGGGTGAATAGGTGTAATATCCAAAAATCAAATCTCAGTGCAATTTAAAATAAATACAAAAAATAATAACAGTATGCCAAGATTTACGTGGGAAAACTCCAACCAGGAGTAAAAAATCCACAGGACCAACACGCAATAACATTCCACTAAGAATAGAAAGATAACAAGGTAATTACCGACTCCACGGACTCAAACCCCTCCTTCAACTTCTCTGGATCTTGCGCTCACCGACTGCAGGTCCAATGCACAAGTCCGAATCCACGAATGCCACTTGAATCCACGAGCAATACGTTTCGAATCCACAAAACGCCTTCAACACATCGAATCCACGATGCCACGTCAAATCCTTGACGCAATCTCAGCCGTAACGAAAGTATAGGCTTCGATGGTGATTCTTTGCTTAGAATAACATTAGAGAACCATGGATGAAATCTCTAAGCAAAGATTAGATCAATTCGACAAAAAGCATATCGTCAAAGAACCTTCGAATTGACCTAAGAGAGGCTACAAAGAAAGAACGATAAAAACCTAGCCTCTAGGGTTGCTCTCAAGTGTTTCTGAGTTGGTCGGTACCTCTTGAGAAACCCTAAGCATCTATTTATAATCTTTAGAATTCAATCAAAGTTGGTTTAGCATTCTTATCACAATTGAACATTGCGTACCGGTACTAAAAGGTAGGTTCCGGTACTCAATCACGCAACATACAAAATTTTCTATTGCGTACCGGTACTCAAAGTCAGGTTCCGGTACTCAATGCAAATTCCATAAAATCTTGTGTCGGGTTTTGAGGAACTCAAAGTGTGGTTTCGGTACAACTCAATGTAAAATACTGAATTTTTCAAAGATAAGTTTAACAAAACAAACCATGTACCGGAATCCAAACTTAAAATAAGTTATGAGTTAAAAACCAAGTTCCCAAAACCTCTTCTAAACCCAGTTTCGATAAATTCATGATTCCAAAGATTGTAAATAAACTTAAATCACCATGAATACTATAATCATACCTGAGTGTCAACTTGAGCTCTTTGTTGAATCTTCATAGAGTCTTGGATTGCTGATTTGACAATTTGATCACTTCAAGACTCCGACTCAAATCACAAAATATGCCAATATAAAATTCGTAACAACATCGAAGCGTCAGGCGGAGCAAATCCAAAGGCTTCAAGACATGATCGCTCAGCAAGCTGAGGCTACAAAGACGACACAAGAGCGCACGGAGTCACCTCACATGAGGGCGACGGTGAAGGGAGTGGAGGTGGAGATTGAACTCATGTCGGCACGCCCTGCACCATCTGGTGTGGTTACACAGGAGGTGCCCCGGAGGCTCGACTCGGACGTGTCGGAGGCCGAGTATGAGGCCCAGAAGGTGAAAAAGGACAGGCGATGGAGAGGCTCACCAACTTCAAAAAGTTCAACCTCTTCATATTCAGCGGTGAAGGCTTCGACCTGATGATCGTTGAGTCATGGGTTGATTCCATGGAGCAACTATTCGAGAACCTCCGAGTGTAGAGGTATCAAGTCCAGCTAGCGATACCCTTCGTGGACAAGAGGCACATCAGTGGTGGAAGGCCGAGCAGGCGAGGCGGGCCGGCGCTACCTTGCCTCCACCTACTTGGGAGGAGTTTCAGGGACTTCTATTCACCACCTACTTCCGTGACAGTGCCAAGCAACAAATGGAAGAGACTTTTAAGACCTCAAATAAGGAAATTGTGCGGTGCAGGAGTATGAATATGAGTTCTCCCGTATAGTAAGCTGCCTCCCATCAGTCGTGTGCAACGAGTGGGACAAGACACAATGTTTTGAGTGGGGCCTCCGACCGAGCATCTATTCAAAGGTCCAGCTGATCAACATTCAGACCTACAGAGAGCTTGTCAATCATTGCGGCCTTGTTGAGCGGGGCGAGGTCGTGGTACGCCAGCAGCACGAGGCCTATGAGAAGGAAAAAGGCAAGGACAAGAAGCGACAATCCAGTGGGTCTCCGGGTCAGTCCATCTCAAAGCGACCCCCTAAACACCCGTGTTCTCAGCCACACTCTCAAGGGTCCTACCGCCCGATGACTCTCAAGAAATGCGTTATTTGCAAGGGACCACACTGGGAGTTGTAGTGCGAGGAGCGCCATGGGAGATGCTACCATTGTGGCCAACCAGGTCACATGGCAACGGAGTGCCACAGGGGTGCATCTCCGGCCGCATCTTCTGCTTTAGTTCTATCTGCCCCAAGGTAGAGCATGGGGACACCACTAGCCCTATCAGGCGGTTGACCATCCGCCTCTCACTAGCCACCGAGTGGGCGAGTCTTTGCCACTCAGGTAGTGGAGGAGAAGTTGGTAGCCGACAACGTCGTTGCATGTATAATTTCCAATAATGATGTTTGATGCAGGGCTTTATTTGATACTAATGCATCGTTATTATTCATTAGTAGATCATTTGCCATGACACAAGGGCTTCTTATACTGAAGTCTAAAGGCATTATAGTGGTGCAAGTACCATAACATTTATTCGTGGTCACATAGTATAGCCCTGCTTGTCCGGTGCGGATAGATCCCTTGTAATATCCTAACCTTTCGAGTGCCGTAGATAACCCTTGTCGTTAATGGTAGTTGTAGGTGCCCTTTGTATCGAATTTTAGTGGGTTGTGTTTTGGCGCACGTTATTATTTTTCGGTGATAGAGCTCGAAAAATGATGATCGGCGGTGCGATCGGATTTGAAATCAGACTTACGGATCACCCGGAATAGGGTTCGAAGCTTCCGGTGACCGTAAAGTGCACCGAGATGCGTGCACTATAATTTGCACGATTTTCGAGGAAGTCCGAGTCAAATCTAGGCCTAGGGTTGGGGGATATTTTATTTATATAACCCCTTTTTGGCAGTAACCCTTTCATTTCTTTTTCTTTTTTTCTTTTCTTTCGTGAACGTGAGCGGTGAGAGAGAGAGTATTTTCGAATTTCGAAAATCCGAATTAGGGGAGCGATCGAGAAAGGAGAAGGAAGATCGGGGGGAAACCATCCCTCGTGGAGCGCTACATTGGAGACGTGAGGGACGATCCACCTTCCCCTTCCTCGCAGCATCACGGTAAGCATTGTTTCCCTTTTTGCAATTTCTGTGGGGTCGAAGGTTTGGGGCGTTGGTAGATTGGGTGTCGCACGCGTCGTGGGTTGTGGTAACGGGAAGCCGCCGCCGACGTTGGGTCATCATGTCACGCCCCGAGTTCGAAAAACAGCGCCTAATTTTTTTTTTTTCAAATTAGAGTTTCAAAACCAAGCCAGGGCATGACAGACCGCCACATATATAGGAGAGTCCCAATCCCCCTTTGGGATTGGGCCTTTTCTATATATGCACGGCTAAGCTTTACAATAACATCAGAGTAGACTAACTACGTACTACTAAAATAAATATAAAACAAGTATTACAATACTTTACAATTTAATTACAATATCTCTCTTTGACAAATGCTATTACATAAATATCGGCTGTCCAGGGTTGACTGCTAACACGGAACCTTACCAAACACGTCCCGACATCCCAGCACCCGATCGACCTGAAAAATGGTCACCCAGGGGGTGTGAGATACACTGTACATGTATCCCAGTGGGCACGACGAGCCGAGAAATAGCAAATCGTACCTACTGGCATACAATAACTAGCGGATAGTAATAATCATTAGGCAAGGCAGTTAGTTATATGTATCATGGTGCTATAATAAAATCATGAATATAGTGTTGAGAACAACAGAGCACCGAACTATTATATATGTACTGAACAAGTACTGAGCAATCATTAGAGGATGATGATAAACAGGCAAACAATACATCAATGGTAGAATAATAAAATACCCAATCCAATGCCACTATCGGTCTCACAGAACCTCAGGCTAAATACCACTTTCGGTCTCACAGAACCTCAGCCAAATGCCACTTTTGGTCTCACAGAACCTCAGGCAATGCCATTATTGGTCTCACCGAACCTCAGGCTAAACATGCTATCATAACCCATGCACACCTGTGTGACCATAGGCTCACGGGTCGTTGTGACCCTCTACCGGTAAAGAACACCATGACGGTGGCCAAACCGTCGGTGTACGTGACTGAAAGCTGGCACAGTGGTGATCACAATGCTGATGCTGAAACTTACTGTCAAAACCAGGTAATTGGCAGAAAGCCAGAACATCCTTACTGGGACACTGATACTGAGATAAATTATGTCATATGCTGAAACCGAATCTCTTATACTAATCATGCAATGAAGAACAGTATATAAAATCTATAACTGAGCTGGTGACCAAACAAGCATGGCATATGTCCAAAACTAAAATCATAATATCTGAAAGCAAGCTAAGGATCAATCATGCAAGGCATAATATAAACTGATAACTGATAAAGATCATAAGTAAGGCAAATCTGAGGTAATGCTGATCAATAAAAAGGCAGGCTCAATAAGAAATCTAGGCAAAAACAAGAACAGGGGTCCGAGCAATTACGATACCCTAGAGGGCCGAGATGATAAAGTCCGGACCGAAGATAAACCCACCTGTCGTTTCGCAGGCGATCTTTCGACTCCAAAAGAAAGCTCGAAACTGTGCCAACCTGAATCAAAAATGCTGATCAGGGAACAACTCAAAACCAGGACTTAGGCCAAACACTATACCTAGAGCTTGACATCACTACAACTTTAGATTTCTTGTGCCAATTTCAAATCTGCTTGAGCCTTTTGCTCAAAACACCTCAAGAACCCAGAGGCTTGCCCAAAGTGCAGCCCAGCACTGCTGGATTACAAGATCCAAAGTCCTAGCTTTCTAACAATGTACACAATGCTCCAACCACCATTCCACACAGATCAACTTTGATATGAAGTGAGCATCAAGCTCAGGGGACAATTTGGAGCAAGTTTCATTTTATAATCGAAGCCAAATTCCAATCAAATCCTCACTGTGGCATTTCATCAAACACCCTGTGTGCACCCTACATACACAAGCACCCAAACCAAAAAACCCGAGTTGGTTCTCAGCAACCACTGCACCAAAACCTTCCCAACTTGGAAGGAAAAACTCCTCTGAGTTGCAGGAGCAACTTCCAGCAACCTAGGGCAACTTTGCTCCAGAGGTTGGCCGCGGGCAACGAAGAAGATGATGAAGCTTAAGCTTCAAAATTCGTGACCACTCAACCAGGGCTTCTGGGACTCAACCACTTGTACCAATACTCCCCAAAACTCATCACAAACCTTCCTGAACCCGTGCCCGGCGAGAGGGCACGGCGGCGGCGGCGGTGGGGCATACTCGGATTTGAGCATCCCCACCTCTAATGGTGGATTTTCACTGAGGCTTTATGGAACCTTCCAACTTTCATGGATAGTCTCTACCAACTTCCAGCATGCTTCCTGTTCATTCCCCACCCACCGGAGACGGCCGGTGCTCTGGCGACCGCATTTCGGTCACTTCTCGGGTCATCCATGGCACCTTGGATTTCAGGCTGCATGTGTGACGCCCCACTTCCCAGGGGGTCACCCATCCTGGAACTACTCTAGCTCCAGCACGCTTAACTCTCATAACCTCTTGGATCTTGCTACCATCCAAAATGCTATAGCCGGGTTAAGAAATTTAGTCCTATTATATCATTTATATATAGGACTAATCCAAATTCCGAGGGTGTCACATTCTTCCCCCCTTTAAGCTCTGACATCCTCGTCAGGCTCAAAGACACTTACAAGCACCAGGCGATGTGAGACTCGTCTCGCTAGCCTTAGCCGACCTTGTGGGGAGCTACACTCCACCCACAATGGTCATTAGCCGGGGAGCCTCGCTCTACCCACTATATAACCCTGGCTCAGCCGAGACTCATCTCACATTTCCGGCTGGTGAATGGCTCTGATACCAACTGTGACGCCCCACTTCCCAGGGGGTCACCCATCCTAGAACTACTCTAGCTCTAGCACGCTTAACTCTCATAACCTCTTGGATCTTGCTACCATCCAAAATGCTATAGCCGGATTAAGAAATTTAGTCCTATTATATCATTTATATATAGGACTAATCCAAATTCCGAGGGTGTCACAGCATGGATGCCATGCAAGTGCATGGATGGGACCTCCTTACTCCCAGGAAACTTTCTGGACAAGTGGCCGGCGGTGGGGTGGCTTGCCGGCGCCGGAGCACATAGCTCGGCCATGGTGCACAAAAACCCGAAACTAGGGTTTTGATCTGCAACCAAACGGCTTGATCAAACTCAACCAAATTTGGTGGATATGATCACTATATCCTACAGTAAAATCCCTTCATTTTAGATTTCAATTTGGTTCACTAGTTGTGAAGAAATTCCGCGGCGGAGCTATACTAGGTTTCCGGCGAGGGCTTTCTCCCGCTGGCAACCCAGCATGCATGGGGGCTCGGGGCTGTGCAGGGAGCATCCTAGACACCTAAGGAGTCTACTGCTAGTGGTCTCGGGTTCATGCAACCAGTGGTTTAGAATATCTTACCTTGCCGGAGTTGATGAAGAAGGAAGAACCCGGTCTCACTCCTCCTCCTTCGCGCGGCCACGGCAACCACCAAGATGGTCCTCCAGACACAGGAGAACACCACAGGGACTTCAAGGATCAACTTGGATCAATTTGGTTCCAACTTCTTCTCCTCACTCTCTCTCTCGGATTCTCTCTTTGGGGTTGTGTCCCTCGGCCTCCACAACAATTGGGCTTTTGCTGGAAGATGCAGAGAAGCTTTGTGATGCTTCGGAATCCTCCAAACCCCTCGTGCACCCAGCCAAGGGAGATCAAAAGCCATGTTTGCTTTTAATGCATTATTTGCAAAATTTCCAAAGAACCCCCTACACTCTCAAACCTAAACTCTAGGGTCCCCATTGTAGGTGACAAATGCACCCAGCACCCCAACTTATATGCCTCATCGAATTTGACACATAAAATAATAGGGTTTTTGCGAAAATACTCGATTTTTCGACACTTTTCACGCATTTCGAGACAAACCGTTCGTCGAATTGCGAAATGGACTTCGCCACGACATCCGGCTCGTCGAGACCTTTCAAATGGCATATTTGTTTGCTTGATTCGGCACTCAAATAAAATCTCAGGCCATAAAGTTCGGTAAATTGCGGTACTACACACGCACTTCGATGCACCCGGATCGCCAAACGCGAATTCCATCAGTGCCATTGTGCTCAGAACGTTGAAAATAGCTAGGATTGACTACTCATACCCCTACGTTTAGTGTCCAGACGGCGCAACGGCCGACGTTGGTCGAAAGGGGATTTAAATCAGAGGTTACTATTCACAACTTAAGTTGTGGGACCCACTTCTTCTTCGCTGTTTTGCGGAAGATCCGACCGTTGGATCGAAGACATATGTATATCAATTTTTTATATTTCGACGAGACGGTCGCAATGGTGATATCAGATTTTCGAGATCAGGCTCTGATCAAAAGTCGGTATTTTAGGGCCACTATTACTCTACTAATTTCTCATTTTTGTCATTTAAATAATCCAGAAACTATTTAAACTTTAAATATTCAGTTTCAAAAATCATGGTTACTACACATCACAGGAGCCGCGGGGGACGAAACCGGAGAAACACTGTTCATCCCGTACGGCTCCTCACCCGCGCGGTCCACCGGAGTGGCGTGCGCCCGGCGCACGTCCCACAGCCCTAAGGCGCGGAACCTGGCGCACGGTCGCGTGCGCCAGCCCGGCCCGCGCACCGCGGTGCACGCCTCCAGCGTGCACCCGGTGCGCGTCGCCGCGGCCCGTGGGGGTGAGCCCGGTGCGCGCCCTGCGCGTGCACCGGCCCGGCCCGCTTGCCGCGGTGCACGCCTCCAGCGTGCACCCGGTGCGTGCCGCAGCGCCCGTGGGGGTGAGCCTGGTGCGCGCCCCGCGCGTGCACCGGCCCGGCCCAAGCTGCCTGGTGCACGCGCCCGGGTGAGCCCGGTCCACGCCGCGCCTCCTCTGCACTGTGGACCCGGTCCACGCCTCTGCCCGTGCACCAGCCCCCAGCCCGGAAGCCCGGTAACTCCGTTTTGGCCCATTTTTGGCCCGTTTCACCTCGTTTTTGAACGTTTTCGACCGCGGCGATACTTTTAACAACGCTTCTCAAGTGTAATTTCTTTCGGGACAAGTTTGGGGGTTACGGGTTTCGCGGAGGACAATGTTAGCTTATTAATGTTTACCTTGGGGACTTTCTAGGTCCGCGTGTCGATCGAGTTGGGTTCAGCAAGTCAACTTCTAGCGTACCGACCAAACGCTGTCCAGGTGGGTGTTCCTTCAAACCCTAACTGTTACGGCTTTTTGGTGTTGGCATATTTCGTGAGTCAAGTCAGTGAGTTGAGTCGGAGTCTTAAAGGGATCAAATTGTCAATCAGCAATCAAAGACTTAGAGAAGATTCAACAAGAGCTCAAGTTGACACTCAGTGTCTTGAGTCTTGAAGATTGAAGATGAAGAATTGTGGATCAGTTACATCAATCTCAAGAAGAAAGTATTCAAAAGGATCAGGTATGTTTAACTAAATAATTTTGGTGATCCGAATACTTTCTTATAGTGTAGAAACACTTGGATGGTTTTTTTAATTGCATAAAAATCAAAAACTGGACATGGGACATGTTCAGGATCCGGATCAGATGATCCAATCCGGATCCCGAAGGGTATTAGTTCATGTGCAAATCCAATCCGGATCCAAGCCTATTCCGATCCGGATCCCGAACATTGGATGTTGCTGAAATTCATGAACGATCCGGATCGGACCTTGCAATCCGGATCCCGAACCCTTGGATTTCTGGAATCGTCAATCTTGTTACGACGATCCGGATCGCAGTAAATCCGATCCGGATCGCCGTCCTGAAAAATTCCAGATAAGGTATGTTTTTGATTCTTATCTCTTTCCAAAGGTTTCTAACCTATAAATAGACACTTAGGGTTTCTCAAGAACGTGGGAGCACGCCGATCATTTTATAAAACACTTGAGAGCAACCCTAGAGGCTAGGTTTTTATCGTTCTTCTTTATAGCCTCTTTTAGGTCAATTCGATGGTTCTTTCAAGAACATATCTTTTGTCGAATTGATCTAATCTTTGCTTAGAGATTTTTCCCATGGATCTTCATTGATAATCTAAGCAAAGGATCACCATCGAAGCCAATATTCTTACCGGCTGAGTTTGCGTCGTGGATTCGACGTGGCACCGTGGATTCGGTGTGTTGAAGGCGTTTCGTGGATTCGAAACGTGTGCTCGTGGATTCGAGTGGCGTTCGTGGATTCGAACGTGTGCAGTGGACGTGCAAACGGTGGAGCGCAAGGTCCGAAGAAGTTGAAGGAGGGGTTAAATCCGTGGAGACGGTAATCACCTTGTTATTCTTCTTTTCTTAGTGGATTGTTATTGCGTGGACATCCAACCGGTCAGCGCAAGGTCCGAAGAAGTTGAAGGAGGGGTCGAGTCCGTGGAGTCGGTAATCACCTTGTTATTCTTCTATTCTTAGTGGATTGTTATTGCGTGTTGGTCCCGTGGTTTTTCTCCTGGATTGGAGTTTCCACGTAAATCTCGGTGTGTTGATTTTTATTTTCCGCATTGTTTTTTATTTTTGCACTGAGATTGTTTTTATA
This sequence comes from Tillandsia fasciculata, assembly GCA_029168755.2. Lineage (NCBI taxonomy): Eukaryota > Viridiplantae > Streptophyta > Magnoliopsida > Poales > Bromeliaceae > Tillandsia > Tillandsia fasciculata. Next base: position 286,354 of record JAQOTM010000104.1, on the reverse strand, counting down.
ATATTACACCTATTCACCCCCCTCTAGGTGTTTGATAGTACCTATTTAGATCCTTGTGGATCCTAAATAACTCTACAATTGGTATCAGAGCGGGTTTTAGGTTTATCTATCATGATGGGTGAAAGTGGTAATATTTTTAGACCTCCTCTTTTTGATGGGACCAATTATGCATATTGGAAAATGCGGATGAGAGCTTTTCTCATCTCTATTGATGAGCGGGTATGGCAAACCGTTGAATACGGTTGGGTGCATCCTGTTGAGGAAGTAGGAAATTCTACTACCCCAAAACCTCGCTCTAGATGGTCTAAAGAGGAAATCGAAAGATCTTCTTACAATGGGAAAGGTATGAACGCTTTTTTAATTCTCTTTCCTCGACTGAGTTTACAAGAATTTCCGCGTGTGAAACCGCGAAGGAAATTTGGGATATTCTCAAAATTACACATGAGGGTACTAATCTTGTAAAAATTCAAAAGCTCCAGATGCTTACAAGTCAATTTGACTCTATTCATATGGAAGAGCATGAATTGTTTACAGATTATTACACTAGACTTCAAGATGTAATTAATACATGTGCTAATTTAGGAGAAAAGATCCCGGAGTCGAAAATTGTAAGAAAGATTCTTCGGACTCTTCCGGAACGGTTTAGGGCAAAGGTTACCGCCATTGAAACCGTTAGTCATCCGGATGAGATGAGTGTAGAGGAATTAGTAGGTGCTTTGCAAACTTATGAGATGACTTTTCCTACTAATCAAAATTCTTCCAAGTCTTCTTCTAAGCTTACAGGTATTGCATTCAAATCAACAAAGGAAGAAGATGACGAATCGAGTTCCGACGATGAAATCTCTTTTGCCGATTTTGAAGAACAACTGGCGCGGATCACAAAGAAATTTCGTCGGAAATTTTGGAAGAATCGAACCGATGGATCTTCATCCACGAAACCATCTAAAGGATCATCGGGTTCTAAATCCTCTAAACTCAAAGGCGTTGCAAAACCTTCTAAAGAAAAAGAAAAAGATGATTTCGAAGGGGAAATCCGATGCTATCGATGCAAAGGCTACGGCCATATTTCAACGGATTGTCCTTCTAAGAAATCATACAAAAAGAAGGCTTTGCAAGCAAAAACTTGGGACGATTCTAGTTACGATGAATCGACCTCAAGTGAAGAGGAAAAAGAAAAAATTGTTGCTTCTCATGCCTCTCAAATTCCCTCTTCTAATTTGTGCTTATCATCTTTAGTCACTGACTCTATTCCTTTGATTTTGCATGAAACATCAACATCCGGAGGAGAGTCATCAAGTGAGGGGGAGTCGGACGAAGAAGAACTCGTTGAGGCATACCAACAACTTCTTGCGGAATCAAAGAAGATGGCCAAACTTAACAAGAAGTTGAGGAAGCAACGACTTGAAGTTCAAGACGAGAATCAAGCTTTAAAGATCAAACTTCATGATCTCGAGGAGGAACAGGACGGTTTTAGATAACAATAAAATCCTCCAAGAAAAGCTAAACCAATCGGAGACAAACGCTAAATCATATATGGACAAGATTGGTTTTCTTGAAAAGCAGTTTGAAGAAATTCATGTCACCAACCAAGCTTTGACCAAGCAAGTTCATCAACTTAAATCCGACATACAAAGGCTTTCAACCGGTTCCAAGAAACTTAATTGTATGTCCGGATTAGGTCAAGCAAGCAAGGTTGGTTTGGGATTTAAAAAGGACCAAACTGTGCATGCTTCAAGTTCCACAATAAAATTGAAAGGAAGAACTTGTCACCTTTGTGGACTTGAAGGACATTTGGTGAAGAATTGCCCGAAAAAGAGAAAGAAGAATTCTTCGGCAACTTCATCTACGGAGCGAACTCAACGGAATCAAAAGACACATCAAGTCAAAGGAGTTCACTCAACCCACCAAAGGTCCGAGCCACAACATCAATCATTCAAGTGGATCATTGCAGGCAAAGACCTAAGGTGGACCAACAGTCAAAGCTACCAACCCCCGGGCACAACGAATCAAGACAACCCAAAATCCAGCGATTTTGGATTCGGAAAGGTGATATCTTTCCTTGTCTTAAGTTCTAAATAGCTTATGACTGTGTGTAATGCTTTGATTGGTTTTCCCTTCATATTTTTCTTAATCTCTGCATTACATGTTTTTCAATGCTCTTTGTTTTTATACTTTGTTCTTGAACAAAAGGGTTTTTAACGAACAAGTGCATTGAATAAAAAGGGGCTTCACGTTCATTCACTCCAAATTAAATTTTCTTGGATTATCAACTTGACTCCATATTCATAATCTTGAAGACACTTCATTTAAAGGAGTTGTTTAATTGAGCATTGGCTAAATTGACTTTAATTGCATCCTTTCACGCATTTAGAAATTTATTATGCTTTTGATATCATAATATTTCAATGTTGCAATGATCATTTATGTTAATTAATTCATCTTTTAAGTGATCAAAGTCAATTTCTCTCTCAATGATCTCTTGGTATAGTCATTATCATATTTGATTGCTTAGTCGAGTATGAATGCGAGATCAATTTTTGGTTGAATACCTTATATATTAAATAATTGATAGCCAATTGAGGGGGAGTCAAAGAAATGTAAAATGCTCAAAAGATGTGGAAAGAGTTACATCCCAATGAGGAGTGTGAAAACTACCACCACATGGAGGAAAAGAAAAAGAAAAAGATACTCCATGAATGCAAAGCAAATTTTTGTTTCAAAAATGTTGATGAAATGCATAATGAAATACTTGACTCAGTCATATTTCATGGTTGGTATAAGGTGGGATTTTTGATAAAAGATGCTCAAAGAGCCACTCCTTCAACAGATTGTCTAGATATATTATCTAACTTATCTGGGATTTCAAACATCTATTGATCTTTGTATTTCATTTTCTTTACCAAAATTGATGATTTGATAAAGGCATTACGCATAAGATCAGGTTAGATGTAATTGAAAGTGTTCAACTTTAAGAGTTTTAATTTCCATAAATTTTCGTTTCATTTTTGAGTATTTTTGATAGATTTGGTATAATCTATTTCTTGTTGCATGAAACGATGACTTTTGTTTAAAGTTGATACGCTAAAGTGCTTACATACTCTTTCTGGTTTTTATTTTTCTAAATTATTCTAATGAAAGAAAATTGGATTGAATGACATCTTATTAATTCATTGTTTAAAGCACTTAAATTGTTTTCTTGATGGAATACAAATCGGTAATTGAAAAGATTTCAAAATCTGGATTTGTTTCAAGAAATTATTTGATTTTTGCTTTCTGGTACCGGTACGCAATCTGCATTTTTGTTATATACCGGAACTGAGCTTTTATCTCTCTTTCTCTATGAACTAATGTTGTTAGTGATTTCCTTTTGTCTAGTATGTTCACTGTTTGACAATTTGTGACAAAAAGGGGGAGAAGAGAAATGAGAACGGAAAATGATGATCGTATCACAAAGGGGGAGAACATTGATGCTCAAGAACATGGAGAACATGGAGAACATGTTAGAGATGTGAGATGCTCAAGATAGGGGGAGATAAAGAAAAGATTGAAAGAGCCGAAAAACAAAAGAACCAAAAGGACGAATCAAATGTAGGATTTTAATTTCTAACGACTAACGTTTGATTTTGTTTGGAGTTTTGTTTTGCAGGAATTACATCACTTTAAGACTCCAAGTCCTAAGTCATAGAGTATGTTCTAGGACTGTTTGGTTCAAATGTAATTTTGTATTTATTGGATCTTTCACGCAAAGAAAATCAATGTTTTGGTGATGACATTGAATTTCGATTTTTTGGTTTAAGATGAGTGACTTGAGCGTTTTTATGTATTTTTGGGTTTTGTCACGAAATTGCCAAAGGGGGAGATTGTTACGGCATTTTGGTGTTGGCATATTTCGTGAGTCAAGTCAGTGAGTTGAGTCGGAGTCTTAAAGGGATCAAATTGTCAATCAGCAATCAAAGACTTAGAGAAGATTCAACAAGAGCTCAAGTTGACACTCAGTGTCTTGAGTCTTGAAGATTGAAGATGAAGAATTGTGGATCAGTTACATCAATCTCAAGAAGAAAGTATTCAAAAGGATCAGGTATGTTTAACTAAATAATTTTGGTGATCCGAATACTTTCTTATAGTGTAGAAACACTTGGATGAATTTTTAATTGCATAAAAATCAAAAACTGGACATGGGACATGTTCAGGATCCGGATCAGATGATCCAATCCGGATCCCGAAGGGTATTAGTTCATGTGCAAATCCAATCCGGATCCAAGCCTATTCCGATCCGGATCCCGAACATTGGATGTTGCTGAAATTCATGAACGATCCGGATCGGACCTTGCAATCCGGATCCCGAACCCTTGGATTTCTGGAATCGTCAATCTCGTTACGACGATCCGGATCGCAGTAATCCGATCCGGATCGCCGTCCTGAAAAATTCCAGATAAGGTATGTTTTTGATTCTTATCTCTTTCCAAAGGTTTCTAACCTATAAATAGACACTTAGGGTTTCTCAAGAACGTGGGAGCTATGCCGATTATTTTATAAAACACTTGAGAGCAACCCTAGAGGCTAGGTTTTTATCGTTCTTCTTCATAGCCTCTTTTAGGTCAATTCGATGGTTCTTTCAAGAACATATCTTTTGTCGAATTGATCTAATCTTTGCTTAGAGATTTTTCCCATGGATCTTCATTGATAATCTAAGCAAAGGATCACCATCGAAGCCAATATTCTTACCGGCTGAGTTTGCGTCGTGGATTCGACGTGGCACCGTGGATTCGGTGTGTTGAAGGCGTTTCGTGGATTCGAAACGTGTGCTCGTGGATTCGAGTGGCGTTCGTGGATTCGAACGTGTGCAGTGGACGTGCAAGCGGTGGAGCGCAAGGTCCGAAGAAGTTGAAGGAGGGGTTAAATCCGTGGAGACGGTAATCACCTTGTTATTCTTCTTTTCTTAGTGGATTGTTATTCCGTGGACATCCAACCGATCAGCGCAAGGTCTGAAGAAGTTGAAGGAGGGGTCGAGTCCGTGGAGTCGGTAATCACCTTGTTATTCTTCTATTCTTAGTGGATTGTTATTGCGTGTTGGTCCCGTGGTTTTTCTCCTGGATTGGAGTTTCCACGTAAATCTCGGTGTGTTGATTTTTATTTTCCGCATTGTTTTTTATTTTTGCACTGAGATTGTTTTTTATAATATTACACCTATTCACCCCCCTCTAGGTGTTTGATAGTACCTATTTAGATCCTTGTGGATCCTAAATAACTCTACACTAACATCCATGAGATATAGTAAAGTTTCGTATATGCATGAATATAATAATTTTGACCCCATGATCTTATCTAACCCCTATTTTCTGCAAGCATGTTATTTCTAATACCTCTAGTAATTGTGGATCGCTTCGGTTTATGATGTACACACTTACCATGTTATGAGCCCAAGGTTTGCTTGCACGCACACCAGCGGTTTGGCCACCGCACTGGTGTATTTTTTCGGAAAGATGGCATGTCGGCCCGTGTGCCCCACGACTAGTGATGATGGGGACCCCTCACGGCTGCTCAAGTACCGCACGAGCGTCGGGGAGGGGTATAGGCAAATCACGAGAGGCAAACACACTTTTGATTGTTGCAGGACAAGTACGTATGATTGTTTGTTACAAGAGCAGATGCACGTGTCTGGCTCGTTACAGGGTACCGTGGCTCTCTTGGAAGGGGGTAAACACGGACACGCGGGTGGCTCGGTTTGCATTATCTTCAGTTTCCCATTTATCATTTATATATATTGTTTACCCTGGTTTGCATGCATCCTGGTAGTGTCATTGACTCCCCACTCTGTGACAGGTTGGTTGGGCGCGGGCACGGGACGGATGTGAGGACGACCTAGGAAGATGTTTCGTTTTTCTTTTACTTTCCTTTCGAGTGACCTTGCGAGGTTTTATTCTTGTATATCTCTTTAGTTTTTGCGCTGTGTGTGTGGGTTCATCTGTGCTCGTGTGGATGCTCGAACTACTGTAGTGACTCTGCGTGCTTGCATACTCTGTAGTTGTCGGCCTTTTTTCGAACTAGGAAAAACGTTTGCGAAAACAGCTTTTAAAACAACGGGTGTCGTGTGGACACCGATTGGAAAACCCATGGATTTATCCTTTCTAAATAACGATGGCCGTGTTAAGTAGTTATAGTACTCTCTCTCTCTTGCTTCTGGGAACGATGATTGTGGTTAAAGTGTGAACGAGACTACAGGCGGGTAGGTAGGCCTGTCCAAGTTGAGACTGCCGTGCATGCGCAAAGGAGACCCCGCTCTCGGGTTCGAGGAATTTGCACATGTGGCAGGTCTGGCGCGCACTGGGGGACATTGTAAAAGAAAAATTTTAATAATTCACGTTTTTCGCCTTACCGAAAAACCCCCGGGGCGTGACATGCCTACTGGTGTTATTCATTTTGGTGAGATAAATGTACCATCCCGGATTATGGAATTTTACTGTATACTGATGTATCTTATTATTTTAGTTTATCTCCCTTTTTGGATTCTTAAATGTTGTATAGAGGATTTTGATTATACTATGATACAGTGGTTTCAGATTATGTATTATTTATATTTGGGAGATGGATCTTATACTTTATTCTAGTTGTATAGTGGTTTGAATTTTTATTTAACAGTTTATTTTCAGCTCTAATATCTGTATAGTTGCTAGATACTACCTTTTGTAGGTTGGACGCTTTGCCTATGCGGGGTTTCTCGTATGGGTGGCGGATCTGTTGGCGAGTTTGGATCGCAGTTTCGACCCCGAGGCATGGCGGTCATACTATCAGGCTATGGGAGGGTGCCCGAGAGCAAAATTCTGCCTCTCAACCCGGGAGTTGGAAAAAATGTGCACAAGGGATTCCGGACGCCCGAGATGTCCTACGGGCGCCCAGAAGTCATCTTGCGAGTGCAGGGAGGGCGCCCGGCTCGTACTTATAGATTCCCAACTCGAGAGCAGCACACTTGGTGTGCATAGCGTTTTGGATGCCCGAAATGTCCTCCGGGCGCCTTGGGAGCCTCATGGCACTGTAGCTACGAAGTTCCGGATGCCCGAAATAATTTACGGCTGCCCGAAAGTAGCAGTGACTGACATGAATTTAGTTGCAATTTTTGAGAGTTTTGGGCTAAAATGCAATTGTCATAACCCTCCGAAAAAGGGGCCAACACACTTTCTCCTATTTCTTCTCTCCTTATCTTTCTCATCAATTTCTCTTTCTCTCTACTTGTTCACTTCCAGAGGAAGAAGAAAAGGCAGGAAAGAGGAGGCGCATAGTGCGAGGGCATTGAGGATGGGGTCTTGACCTTCACCAAAGCAAGAAAAAGAAGGGGAAACTCCAAGGAAAGCCCTAGGAGGAGAAAGAAGCCATTCCTTCTTTCCCTTTTGCTAGCATCTTGAGAGAGATAAGTAGGGTAAAATCTAGGGTTTTGATTTTTGGTGTTGGAACGAGTTTTAATGATCCCTTATAGTTTCTAAACCATCCTTTTAGGATTTTCTTAGAGGTTAGAGTGATCAAGCACCCTCCCTACAAGGAAAGCAACATAAGGTCGGAGATTTCACCAAAAAGGAAGAACTACTCTTATTCTTATGCTTTCATTTGACCTAGAAGTATTATTGTAGGAGTAGAGGCATAGGATGCATGTTTACATGAACAAAATAGGGTTTTAATCCTACAAATTTATAAATGGACAAAACCTAGTTATAGGTTAACAAAGAGTGGCACGAAACTTAGGAATGAACCTAACGAAAGAACTTAGCGTTTCAATATAGTCAATGAACTCTATACTAGAGTGTCATGAAAAATTGGTGTCATTGGGGCATCTTGAACCCTAGAGTCTCAAACTTAGGGTTGAAAGTGTAAAATGGATAAGCAAGAGAACTTTAATGTAAATTGGTGTTCTTAGGGAATTTTAGCTATACTAGAGTTAATAATCTAGAATAAAAGAGAAAAATAAAGATAATAAACTTATGGAAGTGATAAAGTGCTAACGGAAGTTTACGAGCATATTTCGACTCCCCGGGGGAGGGTTACGAGCATATTTCAACTCCCCATTGTGAATGGGTGCCAAGGTGGTATGGTGAGTTAAACTCATTCACGACATGTTGGAAAGAGTTCCGCACATATGTCGACTCTCTAGGGAAATGGCTCTAAAGGAGCATAAGCAACCGCCGAGTAGAGAGGGTTCTGCGCATAAGTCGACTCTGTACAAAACACTTTTATGAAACTTAAATTATAATGTGATTAGAGTGATCGGTTGCGGTTGGGCTAGTGGTAACCCTTGTATAGCGGCTTAGTGGCCGATGGTATAGTGGCCTAGTATGACATGGCATAGTAGCATGGTAGCATGATGCATGAGCTAGTAGTGTAGAAATAGTTATATCTGCATGCTAGTGTAGTATTTACCGCTTTCTCTTGTTATTATCTTGCTACTAATATTTCTATTTGACTAAGAGGTATGGAACATATTTCTTGGTGGATGAACCCGCTGAGAACTATTTGTAGTTCTTACACCATGTGGTTTATATCTTTTGTAGATCTAGATGCAGCCGGCGAGGCACGTGATATGGACAAGAGCCCAGTTGAGTAGCAGACCTAGAGGGTCTTGAGCACTTTTTTGATCAAGAGTGAATATTGTATTTTCGTGAAAGGAAAAGAAAATGAAATGTAATTAAATATGTATTAATGTTCATTCTTATACCTTATAGCTTCAACTTTGTACAACTGTTTTTATATTTAAAGTTTATGTTCAGTAGTTTCACTTTGATATTCTCGTTTGTACTCATGTGTGATGGAGATGTTACCGTTCCTTTCGGGTATGGAAATGTCATATTCGATTAGCTGGCCTGTTGGTGTGCCCAAACCGACTAAATTGGCAGTCTCGGGACGTGATAGAGCGGGCAGAATAAACTCTGCCCATTCACCAAGTCTGTGCATGTGTCCAAACTGATAAAATAGACGGATCTCAGAGCGTGACAAAAACTTAGCCGAAAGTTCTTGAACTAAAGTTGCAATTTGCACCCTGTGCATACATCATCTTCTTTTAGGGTAAATTGTGTCACTTGTTCCAAAACTTTTGGCCATATTATATTTGAGATATTAAGTTTGAAACTAAAAAGACTAGCGTACAATCGATGCAGATTCATGCGCGACACATTTACCAACCTTGATCATCCAATCTTAAGTATAACAAAAATAAGTTTATATATATTTGATCATTTGATCATCTCTTGAGTTTAAGGTTTTTATCTACTAAAAATTTGACCAATTACATTAAAAATAATATGAGATGAATGAAGAAGATTGATGAATTTTTATGTGGTGTACATGTGTAGATAAGCAATAATCTTTTTCCTCTTAATATAAGGTTTAAAGTAAAAAAAAATAAAAATTCTAAAAATTTGGAATCTTTAATGTCGAACAAAAAAGATTGGGAATTAGAAATAAAACCTCACTAAAGTTGTTGCAGATAGCAACCTAAATTTTTAAAAATTTGCATTTATCATCAAATCTTTTAAAATTTTGCAATAAACCACTAGATTTATATTTTATTAATTTAAAGTAATTAAAATGAGTTAATTGGCCAAAAACTAATTAAAAAAAATCTGTAGTAGCGATATAAGTATTCTAGATGCAAAAATCACTTTGGTGGATATAAAAATTAGCCATAATTATCACATTTAATTTGTAACTTTAAATGCTAAAAATCTATTTTTATACACAAGACAACATTTGGATGTCAAAAAGATTCGGCTACATTGCCAGCATGTATTCTTTTTAATTTTCTGTTCAGTTAATTAATTTTAGTCACTTGAAATTGTTAAAAAAATAAACATAAACAAAAGCTAGGTGCCTTGATGGTTCGTTAGCTTAGTGTTCAAGAATATAGAAACTAGTTTCCAAGTACATGACATGTACTTTTGAAAAGTGTTAGGTTTTGAAACGCCTAGTCTTGATTCTAGAGCCTCGAGCAGCATCGCGCCGATCAAGTTAATTTGGTCCAACATCTCTGCTTTGACCTAATCTCATGAATGAAAGCTTGGGTTGGACCGGGAACATCTTCTAGTGTGGGTTTTTAATAGGAAATCAACAGCTAGAGGTGAGATTTATTTCTATTGGATTTAGGTTTGCAAGTTTTGTAAACTTTAATCCATGTTTAGGGCTTTAAAGTTTCATTCCAAAACTAATCGAAGAAATTACTCTTTGTAAGAGAGCCATGTGAGAAATTTTTTATATATATATTCAGTTTACTTTTTGTATTTAGTGTTGTGAATTAATCGAAAAAATTATTGAAGAGGTATTGTTTTGTGAACATTAGTTGACATATCATTGGTTGAATCACATACATTTTTTGTGTTATTGTTTTATTATTGCTTTGTTATTCATATACTTTTTTTTTTTTTTTTTTTTAATCATTCACATTGAGCTTTCTCCGCATAAGACCCGTTTGTTTTAGTTGTGCCCGTGTGTCGAGAATAATTAAGGTGTGTTCGATTACCTCCGGTCCGTTTCATTCAAAATAAATTTTAAAAATTTACGTAGAAAATAGAAAATTTTTAAAATTTGGATACCTATTTATAAATAGGAAAAAACTTCGGGTATTTCTAATGTATTTAACTTTAAAAATCTGAAAAATATAGTTGTTTGTAGCTTAACCTTTCTTTTTAGAGAAAAAAATTTTATTTCATATTTTCTTAAATATGTTATCAGATAAAAGCAAATGATCTTGAATTTAAATTCTACGATGCCTCTAGTTTCTTCTAATTCGATCTCTTCCATTTAATTTCTATTATTTTCTTCAGGTTCACATTTTGGATATATTAAAAAATATCAAATCGTAATGAATGTTAAATATAAAATATAAAAATTAATTTTTTTTTTTTTGAAAAGATAAAGTACTTTTACATTCTTTTATTCAGAGAGTACTGTAGCTAGTAATATTTATTCAGAATTGTATCTTATAATGAGAACCATATTTTCCCTTTGTATAGCTATAGCGCTTTCTGTTGCTAGTTCGGGGATTAGTAGTGCAATTTGCTCTCTGCGCACGCAATTATAGCATTATTTTCTGAGCGCTTGAAACTACCATTAATTTGTTTTATGAGGTACGATACTTAATTTGCTCTTAAAATTTTTAAGTTGATCTAGGCAAAGTCCGTTAGAGAATGGGGATAAAAAATACTAGAACATATTAAGCAAAGTATACGCTACTAATTGTCGATTTGTGTTTTCAAGTTGAAATATCCTCTCCTTTACTTTGAATTCTATATACTTTATTTTGAATGAATCCACAATTGTACACCACAACAAACAGTTGCTACAAATTTATCTATGAGAATATTTTCATAGTTTTTATATGATAAATTACACTTTTGGTCCTAAAATTATGAGCCATCTTTGTCAAGCTCCGGGGTCGAAACAGCGACCCGGACTCGCCAACAGATCCGCCGTCTATACCAAATCCCGCATAGGCGAAGCGTCCTACCTGCAAGAAAAGGGACTACAGCTAAACAGATATCAGAGCAATATAATAAAAGTGCTGTAAAATTAAAACCAATCATCTTTACAACTGAAAATAATAATACAATATCCATCTCCCATAATGATAATCATACAATATCCTCAAATACAACAAACCAAAACTCAGGAGGGAGGTAATCTGAAATAATACATCAGTGTATAGGCTCTCAGTACAAGTCAGATCCTCACAATACAATGATCTCTCAAAAGCGGAAAAAAAAATAATCTACTGACTGTACTCAGGATCTCCAATGTAGGGGTACCGCTACTCTTCACAGACGGGTAGGGATCTAGCTCGCGACTCCCTCGCCTCGCATAGCAACCACAGAATTAGCAACATCCACTAAGACTCTGCAAAACAAAGGAGAGAAAGAAAAAGAAGGGGGAAAACCCCCAATGGGTGTGAGAACTACACCAAAAATAGAGTTCTCAGTGGGTACCACCGCCAGGCCCGACGATCTGCCCACTAAGTCTACTAGAGGCATAAGATAACCATGCAGTAAAAACTGAACAAGAAAGCTGGAGACACTCAACAGCTACCATGCCTCTATCTAAATGCTCAAATGGGGAAAAACCAATGAAAGGTATGCAACCACTCGCACACGAGGTGCACAATCGACCCAATCGAGCTGACTGCCACATCTGGTCCAGTCAAGCCTGCGTCCACCTACAACCACCTCCTACTGCCGGGTAGGAATTACGTAGGGTGTCCAAACGGACTAACTCGCTATCGAATAGTGGCTCATGCAGGCTATAGTCGAAATCCACGCTCTCTCTCAGAACGGATAGACTCAAGATTCTCAACCTCTCACACAACGGTCGAAAACTCACAACGACCACGGGACCACTGTTAACCCCAAACGGTTCCCAACAACACTAGCACTGATCTAAACACAGCTACTAGACTCCACTCAGCCCCCCCGACACGAGTACAATAATAAAGTACCTGCCTGTAATAAACCCAATCAATGGACCAGTAAGAACTGGTACTGCCTGCTGTGCTGTCGAACTCTGAAGTCAAGTAGTGGAAACGACACACGACTGAATCTCTCAATAGTCAATGGATCGGCACACGACCGATAGTAAGCCTATCTCCGGAGTTGCACTCGAGGGGAGCAACCCACACGAGTAAAGTATTCAGTAACCAGTAACATAAGTATCATAAATCAGCAGGACTGGATCACGACTCTGATCAAAGTGGGAAACACCGTCCACTAGAGGAACTTGATACCCAATCTAATGCATAAGTAAATATCCGGTCAACCGCTCAGTATCCGCAGTTGCCGTAATGCCCCACAAACCAGAGATCCATAACCGACCTCCGGTCAACCACCCAATATTCGCAGTTGCCGCACTATCCTGCCATCCACAATCAAATCCAACCTATCCCAGACCCAAAGTCCCGACTACACTATCCCAAACCCCTGCTCGAACCCGAGCAACCTGAATCTAGAAAGAAAGGAGAAAGAACAAACATGGTTTCTCCTAAGTCAGATTCCAACATAATAGTGTAGCAATAAAAGATGGCCTATCTAGATGTCCATACAAGCATGCAAATGTCCTCAAGAAAATGAAAGGGAGTAAATCACATAATAGATCCACAAGCGTATAAACAACATGCCAAAATCCTCAATGAACTACACCTGTCCATAATCCAAGATCCACAATTACTCCTCGGAGTAATATCCGCACGTAGATACATAATCTTGCCCCATCGAGTAATCATATCATAAAAGACTATGTGCAACATGGCATGCTAAGCAAATACTACTAAAGTATGTCAATCTACATGATCTAGGCCATTCCTCAAGCTTCCATCTCGATGCTAGATATTGTACAATCAAACATGCATGCTAACAATCACATAGGGTAAATTCCTTTAGGTAAGCTTTTACTATTCATTATCATGAATATCCAAATCTTGCAAGTCCTCAATAATATCTAACATGAATATTAATCTTGCAATTCCCTTATACAATCATCCTTCCTAGCTTACGTCACAATAACATACAATGTACCCTAAACATGCATCCATTCTAACATACAGAATTAGAGAACCGTCCACCGGTTCTGGAGATGAAGCAACCCACCTGAAATGCTTTCCGCAGGCAAAGCCGAAGTCGGTGAAGTGCGTAGTCACACGCTATCCAAAATCCACCGAAACTACACCCTCGGTACTCAGTCGCACAAGCCTCTGCTCCAACCAACATCGCAACCACAACACAACAATCAACTACCCCAAAACGTACCCAAACAGCACATGCTGTTTTTATAAACCAGCAGAGAAGAGGGGGAATTTCACCTGCGTACGGTCCTCCAAAAATTCCAAAAAAATCACGGTTGCGATCACTACAAGAAAATTGATTTGTAGCGACGGTTATTTTAGTAACACTTAATACAAGTGCTGTTAAAAGTATATTTTAGCAGCGATTTCAATGAATTATTCTAACAATTTTAAAACGCTGGTAAAAATATATTTTAGCAGCGGTTTTAATAAAATTATTATAACAGTTATAAACCATCGGTAAATAATTTAGTTCAAATTAAATTATATTTTTTTTCAATCCAAATTTTTAAAAAATAAAATAAAATTTTATATTCTTCATATTTTCTAAATAAAATAATATAATTTTAACTCAAGAAATAACAATTTTGAATTTTTTTTTTTTATCAAAATTAGCTAACTATATTGTTAAATCTAAATATAATAAAAATTAAAATTAAAAAATTAAAATTAAATTAAATTTTTTTCCATCTAATCTTTCAAAAATTAAAGTACAATTTTATATTCTTCATATATTCTAAACAAAAAGATACTATGATTTGTGACGACAATTAATTTAGTAAGACTTAAAAAAATTGATTTGTGGTGATAATTAATTTAGTAGCACTTAAAGAAAGCGCCGGCAAAAATATATTTTAATTATAACTAATTTTAGTTATAATTATTATAACTAATTGTCTTACTTAATTTTTTGGACTAATTTATTATAACTACAAAACATTAAAGTAAGTCCAAAAAAAAAGGGGTTTAACTAATTATTATAACTAATTATTTTAACTAATTTATTATAACTAATTATTTTTTGGACTAATTATTATAATTAATTTATTATAACTAATTATTCAAACTAAAAATTTAAAATTCAAAATCGTCACAAAAAAATTTAAGATTTAAAATTTTAAAATTTAAATTTAAAATTAAAATTAAATTTTAATTTTAATTTAATTTTAATTTAAAATTTAAAATTTAAAATTTAAATTTAAAATTTGAATATTTAACTTTTAAAACTTAAAATTTAGAATTAAAAAATTTAAAATTTTAAAAATTTAAAAATTTATAATTTATAATTTAAAAATTAAAAGTTAAAATTAAAATAAAAAATTTAACTTTTAAAATTAAAATTTTAAATATAAAATTTAACCAAAATTATTATTTAGAAAAAAAAAAATTTCTCAAAAACTCCTCAGACTTGCTTTCGCTCAAAATCCACTTCTCCATCTCCCTTTTGAAATATAGAGAGAGAGAGAGAGAGAGAGATCCATTTCTATTTCTCCCTCCCTTCTCTGATCTAATCGCCCCCACTCCGATCCCCAATTTCGCGCGCAACAATCACCACTTCGATCCCTTCGGCTACTCTTCCTCCGATCAAACTCTTTGTCGGTGAGCCCCTTGACGCCGATCTCCTCGCCGGTGAGCCTCTCGCCATCGATCTCTTCGCCTCCGAGCTTGTCATTGTCGTTCTTCTCGCCGGTGAGCTACTCGCCGCCG
The DNA here is from genome assembly GCA_029168755.2 of Tillandsia fasciculata. Classification (NCBI taxonomy): domain Eukaryota; kingdom Viridiplantae; phylum Streptophyta; class Magnoliopsida; order Poales; family Bromeliaceae; genus Tillandsia; species Tillandsia fasciculata. The sequence continues at coordinate 271,062 of JAQOTM010000104.1, read as the reverse complement.
ATCTCCTCGCCGGCGAGCTTGTCACTGTCGTTATCCTCACCGGCGATCTTGTCATTGTTGTTATCCTCACCGTTGAGCTCCTCGCCGCCGATCTCCTCGCAGGTGAGTTCCTCTTCTTCCTCGATCGATGCAGAGTATTCATATTTGCTTCTAGCTTTTTTAGCAATTGAGGGGTTGTACTAATTTATGCTGTTTGTGACTAATTTATAAGCTTTACCTAAGTAGGTAGTTGCAGCATAATTTGCTTACTATCCATGTAACTATATTTTTCATTTTTGACGAGCTACTATTCTATGCCATGATTCCTTTTGATTTCTATTTGTTTATGTACATGGTTCTTTCTCGACGTACTTATGTTACTCGAAATAAGATTAAACAACTGCAGCTTCATATTTTCTTTCATTTTGTTAGAGGGGATTCACTTTGTTAAAAAAATGTTATTTTAATTGAAAATATTTTCTGTCAGGATCCAGTTGTTGGAGGAAGCTTGTTGTCTCTTATATAGGTTACGTAGCAGGATTATATACATGGATGTAGTCTCTTATCATCAAGTTCTCAATTATGGATTCAATGACCAAAATTGAACTAGCCATAGAGTAAATCAACTTAAATCTTGGGTTTAGGGGCTACAATGCTTTTAAATCTAGATTTGAAAGGGAAAATTTCATGAAAAGACATTAAGCTCTGTTAAGGGTGCATAGTCAACAAAGGAGAAGAGAAAATACAGATTCAGCGTATCATTCCCTTTTTTGAATAGGTAATAAGTTTAATGGCTTGGAATGGCAAAGTAATCCTATTATCAATGATATGCATAATATTATATGCAGGAATGGCAAAGAAACGGCTCAAGTTATGCTCTGTAGCGGATGATATAGAAATACCGACACAGTGCCCTAAACAGACTCAAGGATCCTCACTTTTGCACCTACCAGATGCCCTAACACATGAAATAGATGAGGATGTGAACCAAGTTGATTCTACTCAAGTGAAAATTTGTATTACTGGTATATCTTTAATTCTTTCTTTATCATTGATTGTTAATATATAGTATTATATATGGTTTATGTAGTGTTTAAATGCATCATTTAAAACTTTGAAAAAGTCATACATTATATTTTGACGAAGATTAGTTTTAGTTTTCCATTCTAGCTAAACACTTTTTCTATCAACTTTTTCACTATCTCTTGATGTTAAAAACTGTGTTAAATCAACTAATGAATTTTCTTTTGCATATCAAATTGATATATAGTGGGTGTTGTTTTTGTATTTCTTTCGTTAATCTAATAGGTGGGTCATCTACACGTGGAAAGCGAGGGATCACTCGTATGTCTGACATTTGGAATTTACCTTCTAATCAACGGATTTTTGATTGACAATTGTATTTTCTATAGTTAGTGCTAACAATCTAAAGTCTACTCCTCATGGGATTGAATTTAGGCTTTTATATTCATGTGGATTTTCTGCATTTCTTTAAGTTGATTGATGACTTTGAAGGTATATGCATGTATAAACCCCAGGGCATTTCTTTAAGTTGTGACTTAGTCCCTTATTTTATTCTTAGATGGACTGTGCATATATTTTACCCATCTTTTTTTTTTTTTTTTTTTTTTTTTTTTTTTTGCAGTGATGTTGATGCTACGTTGCTAGCTTGTGTTGCATTCTCTTGCCCTAGTTTAGAAGCCTTTGAGATCAGCTTAGGTGACAATGCAGATACTGTGTTGTCTTTGATCCACTTGATGGTTCTTCCAACATCGATTGTGGTGTTTCGATCGGAACGGTATGAATTTGTCCGCCATTTCGATATTTTTGTCATCTGAAAACTGGCAAAGTTTGCAAATTATGAGTCTTTTTAAAGGGACTTTTAATTGTGGTATATTTGGCATTGGCGGAGAAACAACCCGTGTTTTGCGCCAAATCTTTGTGCCTGATGGATTACACACAACTTGCAAAAGTAAAAGCCAAAAGAGCATGGCAGAGAATAGATGCCATCTGATCCCCGCACAATTGGAAATTTTGAATGTTTTAAAATGGAAATTTAAACTGATTTTTACATGATATATGTTAAAATTCTTCTTGTAGGTCATATTCAATAGTTGATTGCAAATACTGATATTTTATCATCAATTTACTTGGCTTTTCGGTTTGTAGATCTTTCTAGCCTTTTTATCATGAAAAAACGCAAGAGTATATTGGTCAAAAGGATAGAGGCCATGAGGGGTTTCTGTTAATCCTGCTTATGAAGGAGTGCTATTTGACTTAAGCTCTCTAAGAAACCCTAAAACCATTTTAGTTATAGTCTTTTCAACAGCTTCTCATTGAAGCCCAAAACCAAATTTATCAATTGGAAATTCTATTTTTGAGGCCAAGAAACCTATTTCAGCTTGCCTCTTGACTTGTAACCTTTTGATCTTTTGTATTCCAAACATATGGTGGTTGCTTTTTGAGTAGAATTGTTCAAGAAACTAGGCCAAATAGGTGCTTAATACAAGTCGGGACTTAGAAATTTTCTTTATTTAAAGATTTATGTTATGTTAAACAAATGATAGCGACAAATTTAATATACTATATATTTGTCTAACTATGTTTTCCTTTTAATCCTCTTACCATGAATTTTGTCCCTGCAGGCAGCTTCTAAGGATGAATCTGTCAGGAACCTTGGCTCGTGAGCTTGGCCAATTATCTAATATGACAATATTGTGAGCGTAGATGTTTGATTTTGATTATTGAATAATGTTAGCCAATGACACCATTTTCTATTTCTTGTTAATCATATTGCCATCTGTTTTGTTTCATGTGAATTGAATCCAGATGATTTCAGCATTGATTTAATCTTCTTATTTTGAAGGGATGTTATGTGGAACAACATAAATGGAAGCATTCCAAAGGAGATTGGCAATATTACTTCATTGGTGCTCTTGTAAGTCAAATTGTTGTACAAGTATTTAACACAGCGTTTGAGTAAAGGACTAGTTGACATTGAGACTGGTTCTTTTTTCTCATCAAGTTTTGTTTTTTGATGATATTCATGCTGCACAAATTTGTATCAATAAAAAGGAATGACAGCCATCTTCATACCGCAGGGCTCAGAGAAACTAAATTGCTGATATTAAAAAAGTTCATCTTCATCCTAGTGCTTTAATTATCTTGGAATTCATGGCATTGCCTGCCTTAGTCATTATGGTTTATGTTTTCAACCATCATGTCAAGCAGTAATACGTTCTGTAATGTTTTTGAAACGTGGAATCACATGCTTTTCTTTCTTTACAGGCTTTTCTAAATGGCAACCAATTATCTGGCCGTTTACCTGAAGAGCTTGGCTACCTCCCTAACTTAAATAGAATACAGATTGATCAAAACCGGATATCAGGGCCCGTACCAAAATCATTTGCGTACTTGAACGCAACAAAGCATTTGTGAGTAGAATATTGTTTAATAGCATTTTAATCCAGAAGAATGTGTTCTATCCGTTGGTTGGAACTTGGAAGGAATTACTTCTAATAAAACGTACCTCTTAATTTTCTCAACAGCCACATGAACAACAATTCGTTAAGTGGGCAAATTCCACCTGAGCTGTCCAGATTACCAAGCCTTGTTCACCAGTGAGTATTATTGGTTAGTTTGAAGTTATGAAGATAGCATAGAAAAAGTAGCGTAGAAATAGGTGGTCTTCATGAAGACTAAAGTGGATTAGTTGTAAGAGAAACTGAATCTGGTTGTTCGCATCTTGACGTTTTTGCCTCATGTTCTTCTTAATTGGCCTACTGTATGGTGTCTGAAAGCTTACAGTCGAATAAGTCCAATCCTACTAGGCATCTTCTGACTAAGAAAGTAGAGATAGTAAATTAAGTAATTTAAAACTAGCTGAACTAAGCTAAAATACAAGTTAGAACTAATAAGTCTCAGCTACTGTACCATATATAGTACTGTGCTATAGCAAGAGCAACTACAACAATGATACAACAGAGAATGAACCAACTTACTGTAGCATCGGTAGAACCATTAACATGATCGATAATTAACAGTTTTAACATAATTCTTTGATGTCTAACTCTTCATCATATACTTCTGCTTTGTGGATGTCATCTTTGAGATCTCATGGATCATCTCTATTGCGAGCTTTCAATCTACCGGTCCATTCCTTTAACATTCACTCACTCATTGTGTTGCAGCTATACACAAGGGATTCATCGAAATCGTGGCGTCAAGCGGGATCAGATGGAAGCAGTCAGCTGGTCCTAAAAGAGCCCTCCGCCAATGTAGTCCTAATGGATTAATATTTTTGATTGAAAATTGTATTTTTACTGTGCAAATTCTTATTTGGCTAAATAATTTAACTTCTCTTGTTTGACAATTGTCGGATGTAATCAAATTTAAATTTATTTGAATGATTAATTTGTTTTTATATCTGAATTTAAAAAGTCTTAAAATCTTGTTTAGTTTGTTTTTAATTGTATGTGTTTGTATTTTAGATTGGATTTATAACAATTATAAAACTGTTGGTATAAATTTATTAATTTATACTAGCGCTTTTTACTAAATTTAGTAACGGTCGGAGAATCGTTACTAAAATTATCATCTTCTCCAACGGTCGTATAAAATGTCGGCAAAGATCTTTAGCGACGGAGATCTAACAGCGGTTACAGAATTTTTCCCGACAGTTTTAGAAGTGTTGGGAAAAATATTTCCAACAGTTTTAGGTACTTTTCCCAGCGGTTTCGACCGCTTCTAAAACTTAAATTTTTTGTAGTGGATCCTAGTGACGAGTAGATCCAAATCGAGTATTTGAACTCCTCATTCCGACACCTATAGGCCAAGAAGTAAACACAACAACGCCGGAAGCCAATCAACCCACAACCTGCAAAACTGCGGGAAACAACCCCAAAGAATCTTAAATATCACCTTCGAAGAATCCTCCAAAAATTTCGGTAAAAATACGGGCGCGTTCCTCTCGAAGTGTAGATGCCGATCGAGTCCTTATACGTCCCGATTCGATGCTCGTAGGCCGAGAAATCCCAACAATACTCCACCGCTGTCCCGTACCTCGCACCAGTCACCTCGGGAACCGTGCCAAAAATCCAAAATGAGGTGAAACGATAAACACGGAAAACGAAGCCTTACCTCTCGTGAACGCGATGCCGTGAAAATCGGCTCGAAACTCCATCGGGGTAGCTCAGGGGGCCTCGCGCACTGAAAAGCGACGGTAAAAGCCAAAAATGAAGGAACGTCGAAGTGCGCCGCGTCGCAGAAAGCGTCGATGCCACTGTCACCAAAAATCCCAAAAATCCATCAAAAGGTAGAGGACATAGTGGGGAGAGGCTCTGCTGCAGGAGGGCTCCCAGAAACTCCAAAAATCCCACACAAGGGGCACCCATAGCCTATTTATAGGCTGAAATCCGGATCAAAAATACACATTGGGGTACATTTTCCGGGCGCCCGAAACTTTCGGGCGCCAACAGTGCTGAAGATCCAGCCGTCCATCGCGCGCCCGAGTTGCTGTGGTTGCGCCACGTCACCGCAAAACAGCGGACATCGAAACCGGCCGCTAGCTCTGCGCCGCGTGGCCCCACGCGGAAGCCGACGCGTGGCGCGCCCACGCGCGGGAACCGTGCGTCAACGCGCCCACGTGCGCGCCTGCGCCCTCTACATGCACGCATCCCGAGGCACTCCCATGCACCCCGTGGACCACGACCACAGCACCAACAAATCACAAGCTGCCACATGTCCAAACCCCAGCAAATAGGAAGATGCCACGTGGCAAACACCACCGCTGCACCGCGCCCGCACCCGCGCCCGCACCCGTGCGCCTGCCCGCTCCTGCTCAGCCGCTTGCCCGCGCCCGCGCCGCCGCTGCCCGCCGCCGCCGACGCTGCCTCCGACCGCTGGAACAGTGTTCCAAACCTCGAAATTCGTGCACGGCATCCGGGCTCTGAAAAATGCAAATAAATAGTCCATTTTTATCATTTTCGCGTGCTAAGTCCAAATCCGCTATCCGATTTGCCAAATTCCAACTCTAAAATTTTCCGAAGGCATCCAGATAAGTGTTTTTAACCCAAATTTCACGCTGAGTCCAATTGATGTCCGTTTCGCGCGAAACCACTTCTAAACATTCGACAGGGTCATCCGATTACCCACGTGATCCATTCTAAGCCCTGAGTCCATCACTTATGCCCAATTGGTGCACAAACACCGCCGACACACCACATAGGCCTCCATAAACTGCCGATCAACCAGTAATCTCATCGCGGGAACCCGAGTCCTCACATCCTCTCCACTAAAGAAAGTTTCATCCTCGAAACTAACTCAAATCAAATAAGAGTCTCAAATACCCAGGGTAGGTACTGATCATCACCATCTCCAGCTCCCTAGTCACCACACACTCCCCGTGATTACTCCTCAATCATCCACAATAAGAGCCAGTGCGTCATGGCCCGGTTGCGCAATCCTCTCATCTCACGAGCCAGAGTTCGCAACGAGCGTCCCTCGTACTCCAAACACTCACAGATCTCAAGAGGGGCGAGTCAATCACGAGCGAGGGATCCAAAAGCACATCACTCCTGAGCTGTTACGTGGAAAAACCTCAGGGACTCCAATAAAAAGGCCGGGGGGAAAAAGAATGTACAACCAGTGCAACATGCACCACACCACCCCCTAGTGTCAACTCAACCAAGGTGATCCGAAACACATCCCCGCGATCATCCAAGAATGAAAGAAGCCCTCACAAACTAGGGTCCTCACTCGATCACTCCCAAATCCTGACCATCCGAGTGGACTGCTCAGCCGTGGTCTACCATCAAAAGGGACCCCTAGAGATACAATCTCATGCCACTGTTGGTCACTCAACATGCTATCATAACCCCAACGGACCCACTGGTCGAAGTCGACCCCTCTACTGGTAAAGAACACCCTAACGGTGGCCAAACCGTTGATGAACGTGACTGAAAGCTGGCTAAAAGGCGATCATAACGCTGATGCAGTATGACTGAAACTGAACTCTTATTTTATCACATAGTATAGAACAGGAATGCTGAGTAAACAGAATTGATAGCCAAGCAGGTATGGCCTATGCCCAGGTATATCAATCAAAGCTGGAGGTAAAAAGCATACTGAAAGGCTCATCTGTGGGATCAAAGCTGCCAACAAAACAGCGGTCCGTCCTACCACAATACCCATAGGGTTGAACTGATAAAGCGCGAACCGAAGATAACCCACGGTAACTCCACAGCCACTATGGGAGGCATCACCAAAACTCAAAAGTCCATCTCCCATCTCTGGCATAGCTAAAATCGGTGCTAGTATCAACCTCATCATCCGTTCGTCCAGCTCTGCTGCACTGCCTAGTCCAAGAATCTCCTCACCTCAACAATGAATGTTGACCTCGGTCAAACCTCGAATAGCATCTATTTTGGCCGAGTTCCACCGCCACTCCAACGGCTAGAATAAAATGATCCAAGAAGGTATGCTCTCGAAGCTAAAACTTGCACCTCAACAACTTGGCATACCACTTCTTCCACACGGACATGGTTGCACCATCCACTAGTGCTCCACAAGCTCCAAGTCACTCAGGGAGTAAACCATAATATTCCTGGAGAATACCGCTATCAAATCCATCCAAGTACAGCTGGAACATACAATTCCTCAATCATAAAGGTGGTAGGGCATTGGTCAATCCAATTGGCCTCACAATGAGCTCATAATGCCCCTACCGTGTCATGAACGCCGTCTTGGCAAAATACGCAGCTGTATAATTCCAAATAAGTACAGGCATCGCCGACGAACAACTGCCGGAGTATGACTCCAAGAAAGGTCCTAAATAAAGCCCAGACCTACCTGCACTCAAACCACAGTAAAACCCTCACTGTCATGTAGCACCGACGTGGCATCACCACCGTGTATCAACGGCGTGGCATTAGGTCAAACAGACCCCTCGGTCCATCAGATCCTGCGACTGTGCCATCAGCTCTCTCAGCTCTACAAGCGATATCCAATGAGGTGCTGTTGAGGTTGGCGCGGTTCCTAGAATCACGTCAACCGCAATCTCAATCTCCCTAACCGGCGGCATCATCAACAGCTCGGGTGGAATCACACCCGGGATCTCACGGGCAACAGGGATATCCTTGATTCCCGGTGCCGCCGTAAGCACCTCTCACACTGTCGCTGTAACCGGTGTTCTCTAACTATCTCTATAAACAAACCTCCCCTTATCTGCCTCGCAGAAGGTCAAAGTCCTCTCTCGCCGCAGTCAAACATTATGTGGCACTGTGCCAACCAATCTCAGGCACAGGGTCAAAACACCGAACTGCCACAAATTACCAATAAGTCTGCCGGTGTAACTCACGGTCTCAACTGCACCGGACATGATCCACAAGCCTCCTTCACATGCACAACACCAACAGTAACCTGTACCTCTAGTGCACGTGGTAACAACTCTGCCTCTACTTCATGCAGGAATGCAAAATGCTCTAACTATGACTGCTGTGATGGAATCACACATGCGACAACTCAATCCACTGCCATGGCACCCTCCAACAGGGCGGCACAGATTCATTCGCTCGATACAAGTGGTCGTCGCTCAGTCTTCCAGAAAATACCTAAACCAATCAAATAGGGAGCACGACCTCTGCCTCTAATCACTCTGAGGCGACGAATGCGGCCCTCAGCAGATAACATATCCATGCTACCGCTGCTGCTGATACCGATACTGAAGCTGCCAACTGGGTCCATCCGACCTCTGGCGTCTCAGAAATCCACTTCCCAGGGGAAGGAAATCGGGAATGCCTCTGCCGGCCGATCTGTCCTCCATCACTCGGCGCCAAGCGCCTCTATCCAGAACTCACCTTTGGCGGCAGATCCCTATCCAAAGTAACTGCAACGCCACGCTCCATATCCAACGTGTAATATCACGACTTCTTGTGTATCGTTTTACCCTCTTGCTAATAAATTACATGTTAGGAAAAATTGAATTATCGAGTTTTCTTAAGTTGACTATCGTGTGGTGCGGGTATTTTTCTGTGATAGAGTTCGAAAAACGATGAACGGCGGAGCAATCGGATCTGAATTCCGACTTACGGATCCCCCGAAATGGGGTTTCGAAGGTCGCGGTAACCGTAGTGTGCAACGGAATCCGTACTAAAGATCTTGCACGCTTTTCGAGGGGATGTGGAATTATCTCGTGGAAATAGATAATTATTTGTAATTAATAAATATTCGGATGTGGGTCTTATCGTACGTATCGAGAGAGAGAAATTTGTTTTCCCGAAAGAAAAGAGAAAACCCTAGCCGGAGAGAAAAGAGAGAAAAGAAAAGAGAAAACCCTAACCGGAGGAAAAATGAGATGGAAGAAGAAAGCGGAGGAGTCCGATCGCCCCCGATCAACGTGCTGGAGCCGGAAGCGTGGGCAGATCATCGTCTCCGACGAGATCGCGGTAAGCGAAGTTCTTCTTCGTTTTGTTAGTTGGGGTTTTTGTCTCATTGTTTCCATTTTCGCCGCCACCGCCGCCGCGCCGTGCGGCCAAGTGCCGCGCGGGGCGCCGACCGCAAGCGACGGTACCCGCGGGGGCAAGTGTCGCGCGGGGCGCCGCCCGCAGGCGGCCGCACCCGCGCGGGCAGGCGCCGCGCGTGGTGCCACCCGCAGGCGGCGTGCGCCGCGCGGCCTGGTGCCGCGCGAGGCACAGCCCGCAGGCGGCCGCACCCGCGCGGGCAGGCGCAGCGCGGGGTGCCACCCGCAGGCGGCGTGCGCGGTGCGGCCTGGTGCCGCGCGGGGCGCCGCCTGTAGGCGGACGCACCCGCGCGGGCAGGTGTCGCGCGGGGCGCCACCCGCAGGCGACAGCACCTGCATGGGCAGGGGCTGCGCGAGGCGCCGCCCACGAGCGGCGCGCGGGGAGTCTGACCGCGCGGCCGAGCCGCATGCGGCGCCGCGCGGGGCCGGTGCCCGCGCGGCCGCACGGCATGCGGTGCCGCGGGGGACGGGGGAAGGGGCCACGGCCGCGTTGTCGGTCGCGCGTCGTTACCGCGGTCGTTGCCGGGTTTTCTTCATACTCTTGGGTTTTGGACTCCGTTTATTTACAGAATGCAATTCAGTCTGACCGGTTGTTCTTTTGGGGACTTTCTTAGGTCCGGGTGCCGAACGTGAGCGTGTTACGGTCCCAGGTGTTCCAGTCAGCACATCTCGAGGTGGGTAATTTATGGTATTTCGGTGTATCGTCGTTCCCGTTGTAACTTGTGAAAATAAAGTAGATGTATTGTCACGCCCCGGGGTCGAAACTGCGACCCGGGCTCGCTAACAGATCCGCCGCCCATACGGTGAACCCCGTATAGACGAAGCGTCAAACCTGCAAAAGAGAGATGCTATACTAAACAGATATCAGAGCAGGAAGTAAAAGCTGAAATAAATAAAAGAAATAAATACAAGTCCACAAGATACAATCCAAATCCTCACCAAAATACAGAAGTCTCTCTCTCAGCAATAAAGGAAAGTACAACTCTATCCCTCGCTACAAGTCTCTCAAACATGTAACTCTCAATGTATAAAAAGTGGGTACATCTACTCTCAGGACGACGACGACGACTGGTAGGGATCTAGCTCGCGACTCCCTTACCTCGGTCTGAAGAAGCAACAACAGGAGCAGCAGGAACAAGAGTACAAGTCCCTGGGGAAAAAGACACCACGACGGGTGTGAGAACTACATCCCACAGTAGTCCTCAGTGGGTGCCGTCAACAAGCCCAACGGTCTGCCCACAAAGTCTACTAGAGTCATAAGGTAATAAATGAAATACTGCAAGAAGAGCTGGAAAAGAATATCTCTACAGCTACTATGCCCCTATCTAGATGCTCAACAAGTGGAACAGATGGAAAACATGATGCATCTATTAACTCTCAGGTATAATAACCCAACTATATTGACTGCCACATAGGGCCCAGTCAAACCTGCGCCCACCTACTGCCGCACATCCTCAACAGGACGGTCTACCGTAGGGTGTCCATGACTGCCACATCTGGACCAGCCAGAGGGACGGCGTCGACAAGTCACGATAGAAGAACTCAATCTCACGTCGGTACAACAACCCGGTATAAAGCTCAATCTCAACGCCAGTTACAACAACCCGGTCTAAAGCTCAATCTCAACACCGGTTACAACAACCCGGTCTCGCCTACTCCGGAGTGGCACTCGAGGGGAGCGACCCGCTCGAGTCAATAAGTAACCCAAGTCCAACAGCTCTGTCAAGTATCTCAGTCAATCAGGCAAAAGTCAACACTATGCTCAAAGTAGAGACTCACTCAATCCGCAATGCAAAAACCTATCCCCAACTGATGCATAACACTAATCGGTCCAACCGCCCACAGTTCGCGGTTGCCAAAACAATAACCCGAGTCGATAATCTGGTGCTATCCCACCCGACTCAACAAATCACTGTCTCACTCACTGGCTGGAATCTACACAGCTGAGACTCATTGTCATTATGACAGCTCACAGCACAAAACCCACTGGCTGGAGATGCTCCACAGCCAGGATCGGCCCACAACTCAGGGCTAACAAATCTGGTCGGACAACACTCAACGACCCGGGACCACCGTCAACTCCAACGGTTCCCAACAACAGAACATCAACCCAACCTGAAAGACTCACAGACAGGATAAACTCCACAACAAACGCAGAGAAGGGTACGGGAACCCCGAAAGACTAGAACCTACAACCCTAATCAAACAAGAACAGGTTCTAGGCATAGCCTCTCGTTGTTCTCGTCCCAAAGGAAAAAGGGTAGACCTTAGAACGCAGACCACTCGAATCATCTCAGGTGGTTAAATTTATCAGAAAAAGGTGATATTTCTTATTGAAAGCCCTTTGATCTGAAAGAAATCCATATTTAATGATTTCTTAGTTCTTTTTAGGAAAACAATTGAAAACAAGTTTTATATCCAAGCCTCGTAGAGCTAATGCCTTTGTCCAATCAAACAAGAACAGACTCGGCGACTCTACGATGCTCGGAAGAAAACATTGGTTGACTAAAATCATATGTGTGTCCAAAAACAGTTCTGGGTTCAAGGTCCTGCTATCACTGGTATATAATTGCCACTGACACAGTGGCGACAATAAAACAAGAAACCAAAACATCTCGGGACCGCCGTCTACCCAAACGGCTCCCGCCACAGATGAACGATCAACTACGTCTACCAGACTCCACTCTGCTCCCAAGCACGAGTGTAAAATGCATCCCACACTAACAGAAATCCCGACCACTCGGCCTACTACCGGGGCGAGTAAAACACTATGTCCAGGGAGAAAAGAAGTGTGGATGTCTAAAGCAGAATAAACCTAGCCCAAGTTGGAGTTTTCTACTGGTCTGGCTACACATGCAGCATATGACGGGGGTGCTAGGTCAAATTCCAAGATAACAATAATTTACAGATAGTAGGAAACAAAAGATCGCATGATCATCGAATAACTCTAGAATTATCAGTTATCACATTCTAACATGCTACACAAGAATATCACTATCATGCATGGTCCTATTATAGCAGATTTAAAGAACATTCCATCAATCTTGGAGACAGGGCCACCCACCTGAAAGTGCACAACTGTCCAAGGTTCCACAGCTGAAAAACACCAGGAGCAACAACCTTCACAAATCCTCAACACCCACGGGTTCACAAACACCCGCAAATACCCCTGGGTACAACAACAAGTCCAAGATTACACTTAATTCCACACTTTAATCAAATAATCACACCCTGAAATTCAGCCTCAATGATGCTAATTTTTCACCTGCAGAAAGTGCTCTGAAAATTCCAATAAAATACTACGGCGATCCTCGCGTCGAGACCTTCGAAACGGGTACCTGGACGCCCAAAACCGAGCCCCGTAGGCCAAGTTACAAATTCCACAGTACAGGCGCGCAAAAGCTCACAACCACACAACTGTAATAATCAGCACAGTAAAAGAGGAAATAATATACCTTCGGGCAAGCCTCAGAAAAATCCAAGAAAAATACGATGATAATCCTCGCGACGAGTAGATGCAAAACGTGTACAGGCTCGTCTTGATCCGACGCTCGAGTGCGGAGATAAAATTTCGACAAGGGGATGCTGTCCAAAACTCCACCAACAAAACAGTGGCTTAGAAATGTCTCAAAAACCGTGCCATAATCTCTGAATCCAGCAAGATGATCAATACGGAAAACGAAGGCGTACCTCTCGTGAATCCAACGCCATGAAAATCGTCCAAAAAGACTGTCGGAGAAACTCTGTGGACCTCTCAGATCGAACTGTGACGATAATGGGCCTCCGATGAAAGATCGCCACTCTGCGCTCCGATGCCGAAGTCGTCGACGCCGCGGCTTCCAAAAATTCCGGGCCTCCGCCAGAAGATGCGCAACACAAAGATCTCCAACTTCGCTAAAGGGTCCAAGGGCAGAGGGATTTGGGAAAAGGGGCAAAAAGCCCAAGGAAGGTGCCTATTTATAGGCTCAGCCTGAAAAAGAACCAACCATGGACTTTAGGCCCAAAACCGGGCGGCAGCTGGTTTCGGGCGGCTACAGTGTTGGGCCCGGCCCAACACTGTGCGCGCCCGAATCAACGGGAGAGCGCCACGTGGCCTCGCGGCCCTCCCCCGCGCCCGGCGCACGCGCGCTCGCGAACAGCGCGACGCCACGTGTCCCGACACGCGGTCGTGCGCGGCTGCGCCCGACCAACCACGGGGCGCCACGTGGCGCCCCCACGTCGCCCCGGCAGCGCCCACGCGCGCCCACGTGCGCGGTCGCGCCGCCGCCGGCGCCGTGTCGGGCACGCAGCCCGATGCAACCGCCTCCATCGCGTGGACCGAGCGCACCAGGACCCGCCAACCACAAGCCGCCACATGTCACCCCGGTCCACCGTGCACCCGAGACAAAACCCGTGGACCGCGCCTGCTGCGCCCGCCAGTCCAGAGGCGCCAGGTGTCCTCCCCGACGGTGCACGCCTCCGCGGTGGACCGCGCACCTGCCCGCGCGCCTGCGAGCCTGCCCGCGCCGCTCCGCCGCCTGCCCGAGCTCGCTCCGCCGCCGCCGGCGCCTCTCCGGCCGCCGGAACAGTAAAAGCTGCCTCGAAATCCGTGTTTTCGCATCCGGACTCCAAAAAATACAAGTAAATAGTCCATCTTGACCGTTTTCGCGCGCTGAATCCAAATCTGTTGTCCGCTTGGCCAAATTCCACTTCTAAAATTTCTCAAAAATTTCCGGAAAAGTAAACTTGATCCATTTTCCTTACCGGGTCAATTCCTCGGTTCCAATAAGCGCGCAAAAACCTCAATCACCCAAAATAGACTTCCAGGTACGCAATCTTGCTCCAATTACTCCAGAAATCCAAATCTTGGGCCCGACACGCGCACACACACTCCCAGAAGCCACTAATCCATCAATAAATCCTGAAGTGGGGATTCGGGTCCTCACATCCTCCCCCACTAAAAGAAAGTTTCGTCCTCAAAACAACACGGCTCAAAAGGGAGTCTCCAAGCCCAAAAGTAAGCATCCACCAACACCGTCTCCAACTCCCCAGTCGCTACTCACACACCACAAAGCAAAACCAACAGCTAGATAAACCTCAGGAATTCCAAATACTGGGGACGAGGAAGAACAGCCAATTCTACGCGTCCAAACTACGCGAATTACGCCGCAAAACCAACAGAAAAAGTAAGGGCCCCACCAGCAGGACAGTCATCAAACCCCAACTCTCCAATTTAGAAAACAACTGAAATTAGCGAAAAGTTCGAAAGTTTCGAAAGACCAGTACCCTCGCCCCAATCAAACAAGAACAGGTTCGGGCACCGTCTCCATTTCTGGAGTAGTCTTTCGAATCTTTCGTCTTGTTCGCAATTTCAGCACAAGGGCAAGAAAAAGGGAGAGAAGTGTTGATGCCGTTCCTGCTGTGGCAACAAGAACGGAAGCTACGATCTACTCGTGCCCCTAAAAAGAAAAACACAACTCTATCCGAGACCCCTAGAGACATAACCTCTAGTCCTAGGCGTCACCTACGCTCAACAAGTAGCACATAACCCAGAGTCGCTGCTGCAGGAAGGATGCCTCGGTGACCTGTGGAAATGATTCCCTGTTGTCCAACTCGCGGAAAGGTCACTGTTCTCAATCCACAATCAAGCGTTGCACGATACCGCACCAGCTAGTCCATCCCGTATGCTTGATCTGAGTCATGGAGCTGTAACAGAACCGTCACACCTGCCGGTGTACCTCCCAAAGTCTCAGCTATCCTGATCATGCCATACAATCCTCCTCTGCTCGCAGGATACTGGGAAGAATCAAATCGCTCATGCATGTAACAAAATTTCTATCCCTGCGGCGATAGGATCTGCTGCTGGGGTGCCCTCCACCAGGGCCGCGTAAACCCGTCCACTGGGTGCTGACGACCGTCGTCCCGTCTGTCCCGACGTCGTACCCCACTCTGTCTGATGGTGCATTGGAGGGGTTTCTGCTTCCTAAACAGGCAAGGGGGGTGCTATAGCCAGGGGTCGCACTGACAGAATAGCTCGGGGACAATCTGCTCGAAAATGTCCAAACTCTCCACATAGGAAACACCGTCCTTGTCTCTGGTCACACCGTGACGGCGGATGAGGGCCGTCACAGATGACACACCGCTCATGTCGCTGCTGCCGAAACTGCTGTCTAGGCTGATACCGCGGCTGATACCGCGGCTGCCGCGGTTGCTCACCAGACCTCTGGCGCCTCCGAAATCCACGACCCTGAGGATGAGATCGTGGAGGTCTCGTAGGTCCCTGCCGACTCGTCTGTCCCTCAACATCCTGTGCTGGGCGCTTCGCCCCCGAAATCCCTGCGGGAGCTGGAGCCACCTCGTCCGTGACCGCCTCTCCGCGCTCCGAACTCTGCCCCGAAAAACGATGTGGATCAGACTGATGAAATCTCGTCAACATATCAACCACCTCACGCTGCTCTGCAGGGGTCAACTACCCCGCCATCCCGGACGGCTGACCACTGATAACCGGTGTAGTAGGGGCTGCCTGTGCTGCGGGTACGACTGGGGGTGCCACAGCTGGCGAAGGAGATGCAGGAAAACTCTCAGGGGGAGTAACAACAGGCTGCGCTCTCTGCCAACATGCGCATCATCCGGTCCATGGTCTCCTCCTGACGCTGGGCAGCCTCCGACATCTGTGCCATCTGGATCCATAACTCTTGGGTCTTGCCCTGCTCTGATAGCTCTGCCTCCCGCTGCTCGGGTTACTCGTCAGATACGGGATGTGCCCTCTTCACTACACGACGTCTCAGGGGCATCGTAGTCCACTGCACAATAACAAACATCAGGACACCACCAAACAACACTCGACCCAATCCAGCGAAAGACAAAAGGCATGTCCCCCTTCTCGAAGTACTATGTTGTCTGCAGCCAACATAGTTGCCACCGAAGGAAGACATGTCAATCACTCATCCCAAACCGCTCGGGAGAGTTAGAAACCCAATCAGGACTCTCGCTAAAAGTCACGACTCTCACGTAGTCATCCTAATGTCCAACCACAAGCCTAGGGTTTCTAAGTCCTCAATGACCTACAACCTAGGCTCTGATACCACTCTAATCTGTCACGCCCCGGGGTCGAAACTGCGATCCGGGCTCGCTAACAGATCCGCCGCCCATACGGTGAACCCCGTATAGACGAAGTGTCAAACCTGCAAAAGAGAGATGCTATACTAAACAGATATCAGAGCAAGAAGTAAAAGCTGAAATAAATAAAAGAAATAAATACAAGTCCACAAGATACAATCCAAATCCTCACCAAAATACAGAAGTCTCTCTCTCAGCAATAAAGAAAAGTACAACTCTATCCCTCGCTACAAGTCTCTCAAACAAGTAACTCTCAATGTATAAAAAGTGGGTACATCTACTCTCATGACGACTGTGACACCCCCGGAATTTGGATTAGTCCTCTATATAAATGATATAATAGGACTAAAATCTCTAACCCGGCTATAGCATTTTGGATGGTAGCAAGATCCAAGAGGAACATGAGAGTTAAGCGTGCTTGAGCTAGAGTAGTTCTAGGATGGGTGACCCCCTGGGAAGTGGGGCGTCACAGTTGGTATCAGAGCCATTCACCAGCCGGAAATGTGAGATGAGTCTCGGCTGAGCCAGGGTTATATAGCGGGTAGAGCGAGGTTCCCCGGCTAATGACCGTTGTGAGTGGAGTGCAGCTCCTCACAAGGTCGGCTAAGGCTAGCGAGACGAGTCTCACATTGCCTGGTGTTTGTGAGTGTGCTTGAGCCTGACGTGGACGTTAGGGCTAAAAGGGGGGAAGAATGTGACACCCCCGGAATTTGGATTAGTCCTCCATATAAATGATATAATAGGACTAAAATCTCTAACCCGGCTATAGCATTTTGGATGGTAGCAAGATCCAAGAGGAACATGAGAGTTAAGCGTGCTTGAGCTAGAGTAGTTCTAGGATGGGTGACCCCCTGGGAAGTGGGGCGTCACAACGACGACGACGACTGGTAGGGATCTAGCTCGCGACTCCCTTACCTCGGTCTGAAGAAGCAACAACAGGAGCAGCAGGAACAGGAGTAGAAGTCCCTGGAGAAAAAGACACCACGACGGGTGTGAGAACTACATCCCACAGTAGTCCTCAGTGGGTGCCGTCAACAAGCCCAACGGTCTGCCCACTAAGTCTACTAGAGGCGTAAGGTAATAAATGAAATACTGCAAGAAGAGCTGGAAAAGAATATCTCTACAGCTACTATGCCTCTATCTAGATGCTCAACAAGTGGAACAGATGGAAAACATGATGCATCTATTAACTCTCAGGTATAGTAACCCAACTATATTGGCTGCCACATAGGGCCCAGTCAAACCTGCACCCACCTACTGCCGCACATCCTCAACAGGACGGTCTACCGTAGGGTGTCCATGACTGCCACATCTGGGCCAGCCAGAGGGACGGCGTCGACAAGACACGATAGAAGAACTCAATCTCACGCTGGTACAACAACCCGGTATAAAGCTCAATCTCAACACCGGTTACAACAACCCGGTCTAAAGCTCAATCTCAACGCCGGTTACAACAACCTGGTCTCGCCTACTCCGGAGTGGCACTCGAGGGGAGCGACCCGCTCGAGTCAATAAGTAACCCAAGTCCAACAGCTCTGTCAAGTATCTCAGTCAATCAGGCAAAAGTCGAAACTATGTTCAAAGTGGAGACTCACTCAATCCGCAATGCAAAAACCTAGCCCCAACTGATGCATAACACTAATCGGTCCAACCGCCCACAGTTCGCGGTTGCCAAAACAATAACCCGAGTCGATAATCTGGTGCTATCCCACCCGACTCAACAAATCACTGTCTCACTCACTGGCTGGAATCTACACAGCTGAGACTCACTGTCATTATGACAGCTCACAGCACAAAACCCACTGGCTGGAGATGCTCCACAGCCAGGATCGGCCCACAACTCAGGGCTAACAAATCTGGTCGGACAACACTCAACGACCCGGGACCACCGTCAACTCCGACGGTTCCCAACAACAGAACATCAACCCAACCTAAATGACTCACAGACAGGATAAACTCCAAGACAAACGCAGAGAAGGGTACGGGAACCCCGAAAGACTAGAACCTACAACCCTAATCAAACAAGAACAGGTTCTAGGCATAGCCTCTCGTTGTTCTCGTCCCAAAGGAAAAATGGCAGACCTTAGAACCCAGACCACTCGAATCATCTCGGGTGGTTAAATTTATCAGAAAAAGGTGATATTTCTTATTGAAAGCCCTTTGATCTGAAAGAAATCCATATTTAATGATTTTTTAGTTCTTTTTAGGAAAACAATTGAAAACAAGTTTTATATCCAAGCCTCGTTGTAGTGGCCCTAGTTCCCATGCAGTGTTTTTCCGATGGATCCACTGTTAGAACACCTAGTATTGGTGTCCCTGGCCCACAGTGCATCAATTGGGTGCTATTGGTGGACCCTGTGTGCTTTATTTTACTGTTTTGGCCTTCGGCTGGGTTTGCCGAAGTTTCTGAAAAGATTTAGGCCAAACAGAGGTCGTAGATGGATTCAGCACGGAAAAACGCTTGAAATCGACTATTTATTTGCTTAATTTGGAGTCCGGATGCCCAAAAACGGACACCCGGAAGTTTTAGGTGGAAATTGGTGCTTGGGAGGGGCCGTAGACCGCCGGGATGCCACGTGGCAGCCTCTGATTGGCGGGTTCAGGATGCGCGGTCCACAGAGCGGCGCGGCGGGGTGCACAGACCCGGCGCATGGACACGTGGCACCGCCTGATTGGCGGGCCCAGGGCGCGCGGTCTACTGGGTGGAGCGCGGCGGTGCATGGACCAGGCGGGAGACACGTGGCAGTCACCGGTTGGTCGGTGCACGCGGCGCGGTCCACGGAATTCCTGTCGAAGGCGTGGACCGGGTGCAGGGGACACGTGTCACTTCCTCGTTGGCGGGTGCAGCGCGCGGGGTGCACGGAGCGCGGGGCAGGTGCCTCGGGATGCGTGCGCACGTGCGACCCACGTCGCGCGGCAGGCGCGCACGTCGCGCGGTCGGGGTCAACGGGGTGGACACGTGGCGCCCGCTCATTGGCGGGCGCCACCGCCTTACTGTGCCCGGGGAGCAGCCACGTGGCGGGCGGTGAGCGGCCCGCTTCGGTGTTCGCTGTTCGGGCGACACGTGGCGGCTTCCGAGGCGGGTCGGACGGATCTGGGATCCCGTCCGACGGCGTGTATCGGGCCGGGCCGCACTGTGCGCGCCCGGAAGTTGTGGGCCGGGCCGCACTGTGCGCGCCCGAAAATTTTCGGGCGCCTGAAAGATTGGGCCCGAGCCCAATAATAGGTGATTTCGGGGGCTTTTTCTTGGAGGCCTATATATAGGTCATTTGGGGTTGGGATTTTCGCCCATTTTCCTTGGGAATTAGCCAGTGAGCCCTTAATGAAAAATCTTCCTCTCCCTCTTACCTATCTTCCGACAAAGTTTCAGAAAATCAGGAAGCCGTGACGACTGTGTTTCTTACCTCGTAGTGCGGAGCGACGTTTACAGTTTGAGGCCCACTTCCGTCGCATTTTCTTCTGGGAGACCTACAGAGCTACCCCGACCACATTTTTGGACGATTTCTTCGCCAACGGTTGCACAAGAGGTATATCTACGTTTTCCGTGTTGATCATTCTTCCCAGAAATGAGTTTTTTTGAGGGTTTGGGGTACATTTTTACGCCCCTTTGCTACAGTGTGGAATCCTGACAGCAGCGGCTTCGCGGAATTTTATCTTCACTTCTAGACATCGGATTTCGACGATTCAAGAGCCTATCGACATCTACTCTTCGCGAGGATCGTCGTCATATTTTTATTGGAATTTTGTAAATTTTATTTTCAGGTAAAATTCGCGTGTGAACAGTAATAGTACATGCAGATTTTTGGAATGTATTGGTTATGTGAAAATTGGTTGTAATTGTGAGTTGTTGTTGTACCCAGGACTGTAAGAGCACTTTTTCTGTGCTCCTGGCTCTGTGGATCTAGGAAATTGTCGATTCTTGAACTGTATATCTGTACCAGCTCGGACAGTTAGCGAGTTCAGGTGGGTGTTTTCTGCTTTCAATTTCTATGGACTGCACTCTAATTCTGCAATTTAGATGCATGCATGATAGTATGTGAGCTAATAAAACTGTGCAATTTATATGTTAGTAACCACAGTTAATAATTGCTAAAATTGATAATCTTTTTGGAACTCTTGCATCATATGAACCACAAATTGGAGAAAGACTTGACTTAGCACATCTGTTAGACATTGTATGTCATCCTCAGACAGCTACTATTGGATTTATGCCTTTACTGTAGTTCTCCCATGTTATTGTTACTTTTGTCATCTTGGGACATAGTGGTCTTCCCCTGAGTTGTGGGTTGGGAGGTTTAGTAGCTTTGGATGCATTGTACTCGTGTCTGGGGACCGAGTAGAGTTGACAGCAGTCTATAGTTTGTTCATCATTTGAGATAGTGATATGTGGGACTGGGATCTTTGGGTGATGATCATAGTGACAGTGTGTTTCTCTTTTAGTGAGTGAGTCAGGGATTGGATCATAGCCTGCAGGAGCCATTCTTGAGATCGACAGAGATGCGCAGATATTTGCTCGGTGGGGTCGCTACCCACGAGTGCCACTCCGGAGTTGGGCTTGCTACTTCTTTCGCGGCTTGTCGATGTTGGTGTCCCTCTGACTGAGCCAGTTTTGGCAGTCATGGACATCGTCCCTCTGGCTGAGCCAGTTTTGGCAGCTATGGACATACCTACAGCAGTAGGTAGGCGCAGGTTTGACTGGACCCGTTTGGCAGTCAGTTTGGATTGGGTGACCTGAGTCGAGTATCAGTAGTGACATTTGATCTTCGATCCTTTCCTTGAGCATTGTAGATAGGGGCATAGTAGCAGTAGATGTTTTACTTTCCTGCTTTCTATTCTGCATTTTTCTTTTGTTACTTTTTGCCCCTTGTAGACTTAGTGGGCAGGCCGTCGGGCTTGTTGGCGGCACCCACTGAGAACTACTGTGGGAGGTAGTTCTCACACCCGTCGTGGTGTCTTTTCCCCAGGGACTCCAGCTCCAGTTCCTGCGGTGCCCGTTGCTGATCCAGCTCCTTCAGACCGAGGTAAGGGAATCGCGAGGTAGATCTTTTCCCCCTTCAGCAGCAGAGAGGTAGAGGTACCCGATGTACTTTTGGTTGTGTCTTTTAGTATGAGAGATCTTGTAGTGAGGGATCGAGTTGTACTCTTCTGTTTTCTTTTGAGAGACTCCTGTATTTTGAGTGAGGACTTTATGTATATATTGTGGGACAGCTTTACTTCTTATATATCTGTTAGTTTTATGTTTACAGCTCTGATATCTGTTAGTTTAGATACTTATTTGCAGGTTAGACGCTACGTCTCTACGGGGCTTCCTGTAGGGGCGGCGGATCTGTTGGCGAGCCCGGGGTACAGTTCTGACCCCGGGGCGTGACAGATTAGAGTGGTATCAGAGCCTAGGATGTAGGTCATGGAGGACTTAGGAACCCTAGGCTTATGGTTAAACCCTAGGATGACCCACGTGAGAGCCGAGATTTTTAGCGAAAGTCTTGATTGGGTTTTTAACTCTCCCGAGTGGATAGGGACGAGTGATAGACATGTCTTCCTTTTGTAGCAACTATGTTGGCTGCAGACAACATAGTGCTTCGGAAAGGGGGACATGCCTTTTGACTTTCGCTAGATTGGGTCGAGTGTTGCTTCTGGTTCTGATTGTGGTTTGTTTTGTCCCTCAGGTGGGGATGCCTCCTCGACGTTCTATGGTGACGCGCTCGCAGCCTTCGTCCTCTGAGCCCGAGCAGGAGGACTCGGGGCGAGGACCTCAGGCTGAGATACAGGAGCTCCGTGCCCAGATGGCACAGATGGCTGAGGCGGCTAGACGCCAGGAGGAGGCGATGGCGCGGCTGACGCTCTTATTGGAGCAGAGAGCACAGCCGGCGTGGCACCCCCTGAGGCTTCGCCGGTGCCTTCTTCCCCTGTTGAGGCACCCCCTGTGGCGCAGTCTGCACCGGCAGTTCCTGCTGTGCCGGTTTCGAGTAGGCCACCGGCCGGGGCGACGGGAGCGTTGACTGAGACAGAGCAGCGGGAGGTTGTTGATTTGCTGATGAGATTCCGACGGTTTGATCCGCCCCGCTTTTCGGGCATGAGTGCTGAGCCTTGGGCAGCCGAGACGTGGATTACCACCATGGAGCGCCACTTTGAGAGCTTATTTGTGGACGACCGGTATCGGGTCATTCTGGCTACCCATTTTCTGGAGAGCAACGCCGAGGCGTGGTGGCGGCGTGTGCGACCAGCTGGTCCACCTGGGACGCAGCTTCTTCCTGGGCCGAGTTCCGGAGCATGTTGCTGGGAGCTTTCTTCCCAGAGAGCGTCAGACAGCGGCTGGAGGAGCAGTTGAAGAATCTCCGCCAGGGAGATAGATCGGTGCAATGTACATCGCCGAGTTCAACCAGCTTTTGGCTTGTGTGCCACATGTGGCCAGGGATGAGAGCCATCGTGTCTACTTGTTTGAGCGAGGACTTCGTCGAGACATCTACCAGTTCGTCCGTTCCCGTAGATTGCAGACCGTGGAGGCCTCGATGGAGCAGGCCTTGTATGTGGAGTGTGGAGAGGCCGTGATGGACGAGGTGTCTCCCGCCCCTGTAGCGACTTCTGGGGCGAAGCGCCCGGCTTCCGCGGAGGAGGGGCAGTCTAGCAGGCAGGGACCCCCGAGACCCCCGCGTTTCCATCCTCAGGGCCGGGGGCACCAGGGACGCCAGAGATCGGGGGCGTCTCGACAGTCACAGCAGCAGCAGCAGCAGCAGCGTCGACCCCCGCGACAGCAGCAGCCCCCACAGCAGTCTTCTCGGCAGCAGCGCTCAGATCGGTGTGTTATCTGTCGGGGCCCTCATCCGCCGACTCAGTGCCCGCAGAGACAGGGCCGGTGTTTTCGATGCGGGGAGGCCGGCCATATTGCGAGTGCTTGTCCCAGGGCCGGCCATCCAGCTCCTTCTTCTGCATCAGCACCGACCGTTCCTTACCAGCCAGCCGGACCTTCTGCAGCCTACAGCAGGCCAGATTTCGCCTCTTCTTCTTCTCGACAGCCAGAGCGACGTCCCCCGGCGGAGCGGTCGTGTATATGCCGCTCAGATTGAGGATGCTTTTCAGCAGAGCAGGTCGTCGCAGGTATTATTCTGATCTCATCAG
The DNA here is from genome assembly GCA_029168755.2 of Tillandsia fasciculata. NCBI lineage: Eukaryota > Viridiplantae > Streptophyta > Magnoliopsida > Poales > Bromeliaceae > Tillandsia > Tillandsia fasciculata. Next base: position 247,352 of record JAQOTM010000104.1, on the reverse strand, counting down.
TCCGTGCTCGGGCTCTTTTCGATACCGGTGCTTCTCATTCATTCATCAGTAGATCATTCGCATCCTTGCATGGTATAGCGGTAGCTTCTTTATCATCTGCATTAGAGGTTGAGATACCGGGTCATGTCCTTCATGTTGAGGAGTGCTGTAGAGATTGCCCCATTCAGTTGGGATCCTGGATTCTGCCGGCCGACTTGCTTGTCTTACGACAGCTCCAGGATTTCGATGTTGTTCTGGGTATGGATTGGTTGTCGAGATATTATGTTACCATTGATTGCCGCGATAGGACTGTTACTCTTCGTGAGCCGGGGCAGGAGGTGTTCGTCTTCCAGGGCTGTCAGAGCTCCTTGTTCGCCTTGACTATTTCTTCGGCGAGGGCCAGGCGGTTGATGAGTAGAGGTGCACCGCATTTCTGGCGACGATTGTGGAGGCGCCTTCGGCGGCACGGGGACTCGAGGATATTCCAGTGGTCCGCGAGTTTCCCGATGTGTTTCCCCCAGAGCTGTCGACCATGCCGCCAGAGAGGGAGATCGAGTTCGTGATTGATGTGGTACCCGGAACCGCACCAATCTCGAAGGCACCTTACAGGATGGCGCCTGCCGAGCTGAGAGAGTTGAAGGCCCAGTTGCAGGATCTTTTGGACAGAGGCTTCATTCGGCCCAGTGTTTCGCCGTGGGGAGCGCCTGTTTTGTTCGTGAAGAAGAAGGATGGGACACTTCGCTTATGTGTGGACTACCGGGAACTGAACAAAGTGACCATCCGGAATAAGTATCCTCTGCCACGGATCGATGACTTGTTTGATCAGCTACAGGGAGCCTCCGTATTTTCGAAGATTGATCTCCAGTCAGGTTACCACCAGCTTAGGGTGAGGGCCGAGGACATCCCCAAGACGGCTTTCAGATCCCGGTATGGACATTATGAGTTTACGGTTATGCCGTTTGGTTTGACCAATGCCCCAGCTGCATTCATGGATCTGATGAACCGGGTTTTTCAGCCGTACTTGGATCGATTCGTGGTTGTGTTTATTGATGATATCCTGATTTACTTCCGGAGCGATGAGGAGCACGAGGAGCACTTGAGGATAGTGCTGCAGCTTCTACGTGATAAGAAGCTGTATGCCAAGTTAAAGAAGTGCGAGTTTTGGCTTCGGGAGGTTGCTTTCTTGGGCCACATTGTTTCAGCTGCTGGAGTAGCGGTCGACCCGACGAAGATTGACACAGTTCGGGATTGGCCGAGGCCGACGACGGTTTCTGAGGTACGGAGTTTCTTGGGCCTAGCTGGTTATTATCGTCGGTTCGTGGAGGGCTTTGCGAAGCTCTCTACTCCCCTGACCAGCTTGACGAGGAAGGGGACGAAGTTTGTTTGGACCGAGCGATGTCAGCAGAGTTTCGAGGAACTGAAGAGAAGATTGATCTCCGCACCAGTTCTTGCACTGCCGGTTATGGGAGAGGGTTTCGTGATCTACAGTGACGCTTCACACAGTGGACTGGGTTGTGTTCTTATGCAGCATGGTAGGATAATTGCCTATGCTTCACGGCAATTAAAGGATTATGAGAAGAATTACCCTACACATGACTTGGAGCTTGCAGCTGTTGTTTTTGCACTGAAGCTGTGGCGGCATTACCTCTATGGCGAGCATTGTGAGATTTATACAGATCATAAGAGCTTAAAGTATCTGTTCACCCAAAAGGAGCTGAACCTTAGGCAACGCCGGTGGTTGGAGTTGTTAAAGGATTACGATCTGAGTATCCTTTACCACCCCGGCAAGGCTAATGTGGTGGCAGATGCTTTGAGTAGGAGGTCAGCGCATAGCTTGAGTTTGATGATTACCCAGCAGGCACAGCTGATAGAGCAGATGAGGCGACTTCAGATTGAGGTAGTATCCCCTGGGGTCTCTGCGAGACTTATGACTATGGTCTTGCAGCCCACTCTGCTGGACAGGATCAGGGAGACGCAGAGTGAGGACCCCCACTTGGAGAGGATCAGGGCTCAGATTCAGGTTGATGAGAGAGGGGATTTTGCAGTGGACAGCTCGGGAGTACTACGGTACAGGGACCGAGTTTGTGTGCCATCAGATTTGGAGATTAGAGATCAGATTTTGAGAGAGGCCCATTATACACCTTATACCATCCATCCTGGAGGTACTAAGATGTATAAGGACCTTAAGGCACACTTTTGGTGGTCGGGGATGAAGCGGGATATTGGAAGGTTTGTTGCTCAGTGCTTAACTTGCCAGCAAGTGAAGGCAGAGCATCGGGTTCCTGCTGGCAAGTTGCAGAGCCTTCCAATTCCCGAATGGAAGTGGGACCACATCACCATGGATTTCGTGACTGGGCTACCGAGATCGCAGAGTGGAGCCGACGCAGTCTGGGTGATTGTTGATAGACTTACCAAGTCAGCACATTTTCTGCCTGTACAGATGACTTGGTCCTTGGAGCGCCTGGCACAGCTATATTTGGATGAGATCGTGAGACTGCACGGAGTACCAGCGTCCATTGTTTCAGATCGAGACCCGAGATTTGTGTCACGGTTTTGGGGGAGCTTACAGTCAGCCATGGGTACTCGGCTTAGTTCAGCACAGCATTCCACCCACAGACAGACGGTCAGTCAGAGCGCACCATTCAGACGCTTGAGGATATGTTGGCGTGCGTGTGTTATGGATTTTGGAGGAGGTTGGCACCGACACCTACCCCTGGTTGAGTTCGCGTACAACAACAGCTTTCAAGCGAGCATTCAGATGGCTCCGTTTGAGGCGTTGTACGGACGCAAGTGTCGGTCGCCCCTGTACTGGAGTGATGTGGGTGAGAGGAGGACGCTGGGTCAGACTTACTGCTGGCGGCAATTGAGAAAGTCAGCTGGTTGTTCGTCGGAACTTGAGACTCCCACCAGAGTCGCCAGAAGAGTTATGCTGATGTCGGCGGCGAGACCT